>JADLZK010010286.1:0-37455 GCA_015847255.1 Hyparrhenia diplandra
GCCGCCACACCATGCGGAGCTGCTCCCGGACCCTTCCGCGACGGCCGGAGGACGCGCGACCGCGCACATCAACGCTGGACGAAAGGGAGGCGCGGGCCGCCGCCACACCACACGGAGTCGCTACCGACTTCAGCGCGCTGCAGAGGCGCGACCGACACAGCACGCCGCCACCCTAGGATCCTATTAAGGCCGACGCCGCCGTTCACAAGTGCAGCTTCTAGAAGATGGCCGCAGTAGCTCCGCTAGGGCCAGAGCACCCGCCCCGGGCCCCCGGACCACCACCGCAATGCAACTCCGCCCGAGCACCGCGAAAGGGGCCGGCGCCAAAGACAGCACGGAGCCGCGAGCGCTGCGCCGCTCGCCAAGTAGAGGTCGTTGTCGCCAGCGCGCGTAGATCCGCGGGATGGGTCGTGGTGGTGCGGGGTTGGCTCGACGCCGCCGCCGTGCGCCGACGTGCGGATCCGGCGAGTAGGTACGGTCATCGCCGGACGGCGTGAGAGCCCCGCTGTTGCAGCTCATGGAGATGCGTCGCCTACCACCGAGAAGCGCCCAGCTACGTAGCGCATGAAAGATGGGGGCATCGTGCTCCACTCGCCGGCGTATACGCTACGGGCGAAGGTGTGGTGCGCCATGTCGACTGCTAGAGGGCGCGGATCTAGACCAGTGCTCGTGGATCTGAGCTCTGACGACCTTCTAGCTCACCCCGACTGCCCACTGAAGAGGCCAACATGTTGGGCTCACCGCGCGGATCCGGACCCGTAGAACGCTGGATCCGATGGCTCGTTGGTCACCTGCCCATCGCACGGCGAGTCAAAGTGCGCTAGAAATTCAAACCTCTGTCATGGGCCGGGGAGGGAGGAAAGGAGGGAGGAGGTGGAACTTGCTGCGCCAAAGCTTTTGGGAACAACAGCGGGCGCTATCGCCCGCGGTCTAGATGGTGGCGGACAATGCCGTGAGGGGGGCTATGCGTGGAGGCGCTTGGGTCGGCGGCGGCGTCGCCCCTCGATTTACCACACGAGAGGCGGCGCGGAGGCGGGCGGTGGTTAGCGTTGACACCAATTAGACCGGTATACGTAGTTTTTTACTTCTCTTATATGACCTCATTTGATTTGACTTTTCGTGCGTCCGTTGCATTTACTCAGGCCTTGTTTAGATTGCAAATTTTTCAGCTCAAACTCACGTAGCACTTTTATTTGTATTTGGTAAATATTGTTGAAATCATGGGCTAACTAGGCTCAAAAAGGTCGTCTGGATTTTACAACTAATCTGTGCAATTAGTTATTTATTTTACCAAAATTTAATGTTCCATGCATGGGTCTAAAAAATTAATGTGATGGAGAGAGAGTGAAAAAACTTAAAATTTCGGTGCATCTAAACAAGGCCTCAGTTCATCTGTGATTCGTGATATGGGCCTGGGCTGTAGCCGGACCTCCGAGCTTGGTCCAACTCTTCAGAACATCTCATCTGGCCCACGTTCTCGAGGCCTTTGCGTCGGAGTCTTCACTCCCTCCTCAAGTTCGCCAGAAAGGTTAGCGCCAAGGTTTATGATATTGAGTATATATAATTAATGTTGGTAAACACACCATGATCGCCTAAGATGCATCTAATATAGATTCGCGTTCAGTGCTAATTGCTTCGATCGGAGAGGGATGGAACCTTCCCTGGGCACACTGGCTGGGCAGGCCATTTTTAATGACTAGTTGATCAACCCATGCTCGAGCCTAGAAAAAACTGACCAGGTCATTCCATCAAGCCAGCTTGCGTCTGACCAGGCCCAAAGGGGGCTTAGCGTGCCGTCTTGGCGTTGTAAACCCGTCTATATGGAAACCTCCTAGAGATTGCTTTGACGTGCAAGTCCACTAGAGACTATAAATATTAGGGAGATGTAACCCGTTTTGTTTCAAGCAATCAAAGAAAAAAAAAAAATATCCCTATCCCTCCTCTCCTCTCCTGTGTTGCCACTCTCCCCTACTGTGCCGCCGCTGCCCGCCCGCGCCCGCCTAACAGCCCGCCGAATCCCATCCGGGCTGTTACATAAACGATCTCAAAAAAAAGGTACAAAAATTCCTTTATTCCAAACGATTTACAATGTGAACAGCCTACTTAAAAATCATTTTTAGCGAAGGCGAGTTAGCAAAACTGACATTGAAAATATATTTTTTAAGGGGTGATTGTCTTAAGAGAAACGCCTCTAGAAATCACTTCTCTTTACAATCGATTGCATCACATGTTTTGAGAACTGTCCCAGAAAATTGTTTTTGATCACCATGAACAAAAATCATTTATGTAGTAGTGATAACAATAGATTAGGTTATTTAGGTATAAAAATTATTTATGCGGTTATTCATAATTGTCTCTCACGATAATGGCTGTCAGAGATGGACATAATTCAATTTAGCTTTAGCATATATTAAGTGGTTAATTTAATTTATCTTTCATGGGTTACTTATTTTTGGGTACCTTCTGAAAGCCGGTGTTATGCTATTGTGAGGATCAATTTCGGAAGGAACAGGTTATATTTAAACGTGGAGAGCTAGGCTCATGCATGTACGATCGATCGATCTGTCAATAGTGAACAATAAGAAAAGGTGACATGTAGATGTAGCTCTGCGTATGATGGATCGGAGCCGCGTGGATCAGATCGAAGACATGTAGGTACAATAGATGCAAGATGAGTGCCCTCTTCATGTCCGTGCGTGATTCGTATTTGACGTGCGCGGAGGTAATATATATATACATATATGTACGCACTTTCCGAGAGATGCTGGTCGAAAGATTCCTCCTCCCGTTGACAACTGATTAACGTAGTGTTAAACTGGCCCTGAGTTCCATCCGTACTCTAGTTTTTTTTTTCTTTTTCCAATCTTTATTTCATTAATTCCAACTCATCTCCTCCTGCGTGCCTATATAAGCAAGCCATCAAAGCCAAGCAGGAAGATATCGAAGCAAGTCCTGGTAGTTTATAGAGCTAGAGAAAGAGAGGTCGATCGATCATGGCGACCAGCAGCAGCAAGAGAGCGGCTCTAGTGATGATGGTCGTGCTCCTGCTACTGATGGCAGCAGCTGGGGAGTCGTCGACGGCATCGTCCACTGACAGCCTGGGGCCAATAAAACTACTGCAGTGCGGCGCATCACTACAACCATGCGTCCCAGATCGTCAGAATCTATGTTGCAGCGGCGTTTGTGTTCTAGTGAATGCGGGGGCTGGCTACGGTCCGCCCTACGTTTGCGTTTAGCTTGGTGCTGGATCATCGTTGCATGCGCATGGTTACCAACGACACGCCCAAGTGTCGTCCATTTATTTACTCTATTTTATTTGTTGCTTACTCAGCCTTTTTATATTCACCACCATTTTTACTTGATTACTTTGATATTTGTTTCTACATACTTCTGTCACATTTTAATACTACTGCTACGTGTTGTTGCTTTCCTTGAAGTTTTATTTGTCTGTACTCCTCTGTTGTTGTTTAAATGAACAATAAAGGAATGCAACGCAGTACATGCATAGTTTCGTGTCTCCTTCTCGATCGCTCCTTTTTTTTATACTTTATATTTATATTACCCGGCTCGTTCGGCTAGAATTGAAACCACAACCAGAACCCTAAATTGCTTTGGCGGCCAGGATTTTCCTTGGGTGCCAAAATTAAGTCAGCCCATAGTTTCCTTGGTGGTCGGCCTCCAAGGAAATAATCCTGAGTGCCAAAACCATCAAGGAAACTAGTTTCCCTTCCCCTCTATTCTTGAGTGCGTTTGCTTGACGGTTTGTGGCCAAGAATTATTTCCTTGGCGGTTTTGACACTCAAGGCAATTCAGGATTCTAGTAGTGAAGCCAACTTGCCAAGACTCAATTAAGAGCTCTCGAGCTTGGTATGTTTATTTAACTCGTGACCCACTACAGTCTACAGGCAATAAACACACAAATACACAAATATGTCCATATATTCATCTATGTATAAAAGTAACATGCGATTGACTTCGTAGTCTAATGGTAGGGACGGTCCGGTGGGACCCTACCCACCGGGGTTCAATTCCTAGTGCTCGCATTTTCCTGGATTTATTCCAGAATTTTCTCCGACGCTATACATTAAATGGTAGGCGACGTCTCCGTCGACAGCGAGGCGCTGTGGTGACTTTGTGAACTTCAAGATTGCCGGCTCAGTCCTTCAAAGGTGCTCATAGGGGTAGGGTTTACGACACGTGTGTTTACAGGGGTGAGTGTGTGTACGTGTTAGGCGTTTGCGTTGTACTGTGTAATCTCAAAAAAAAAATGTATAAGAGTAACATATGCATAGCATATGGTGTCAGACGCCTAATGATAGGCCCAACAACTAGGCCCAGGACATGGGCTGAGACCAGACTGGGCTACTGTAGCACGCCCTATGGCGCCGCCACAACCGTAGATTATGTTAGATCAGTTTAAGAACCAGAAGTAAGATCGTTTGAACAAAAAACATTTCGACAGTAGTGATAATATACTACTGTTGTAGCCTATCACAATATGTGTGAATATAATATGCTTCAGTACAGTTGACAACTAACCAGTATGAGCACAGGGCGACATCTATCTCCACGGGGTGTTTTTATTAGTGAGATAGTTTCGTACACGCATTGCCTGGAGCCAACTGCCTGTGCAAGAAAAAAGCCTAGCAGAGAGAGTTGGGTTGTGTCTGGCCGAATTTATAAAAGAGCAACAATATTTATAACACAAATTATATATAGTATAGAAAATATGTTCTATATGGTGTGTCCAATATAATTGGCTTTGTTCGCTTAAACTTATCAACCTGGCTTATCAGCAATGGTATAATGATTTTTTCTTAGAACAAATAGGCATCGACTGCCTTATGGGCCACAGAAACCATCAAGCGAACAGCCTGAATGATTTTGATTTGGTTTCTAAATCTTAGCTCCGTCCATAGAAACCATCAACCGAACAGATCACTGATTTGATGTGGCCCTCGAAGGTATATCATAGACGTACACTACCAGAATCCGGAATTACCTTGGCGGCCAGAAATTTCCTTGAGTGCCAAAATCAAACCGCCAAGGAAAGGGTAGTTTCCTTGGCGGTGGTGACCCGCACACACAGGGAAATATATATTTCTTGGCGGTTGCACTAAACCGCCAAGGTATTACAGAGATTTCCTTGGCGGTTTCAACCCTTTGCCAAGGAAAGTACTTATTTCCTTGAGTGCGCTTTCAAACCGCCAAAGAAATGGCTCTTTCCTTGATCATTAATTGTGACCGCCAAAAAAAATGATCAATTTCCTTGAGTGCTCTTCCAAACCGCCAAGTAAATTATAATTTCCTTGAGGGTTATTTAATTTTCTTGAAGGTTAGCACCCAATGAAATAATTATAAGTATTTTGGAGACTCCCACTTAAAAATAATAATAATATCGTAATGGTCTCTAAAAATCATAAAATTTGGCATGAGATCATAATTTGGTTGTATTACCTTGCCATAAAAGTTTGAACTCATATTAATAAACTTGAACTATACATTGTTCACAAAGGGATATATCTCTCATCTAGTTACATAACTATGTGAGATGCAATTTGATAACAATGTATAGGACCATTAGTTTACATCCTTTGATTTTTATGCAAAGATTATACACAAAAACCATGTTATTATGCAAGTTTATAGATTTATCTAGCAGAATTTAGATATATTATTATAATTATAATTATCTTATGTTAATTTGGAGATAAAAACCTAGGAAGCACGCAACGCGTCTAACACGGGCGGGCAGTCCTCTCCCTTTGGTGACATGATGGGCAGCCCGCCTCGCACGGCATGCATGCACTGTCTAATGAGGCGCCCCTCCAACCCCTAGACATGTTTTGTGTCGATATGCCCATTGGGAATGAGATCCTCTAAAGTCGGCAAAGTGACTTGTCTCTACAATCGACATCTCAACCATTCAATTCACATCCAACCATGAGCAAGCAAATTAACTCTAGGACTCCTCGGCTTGCCGGGCTTTGACACAACATCGGCATGATGCTCGGACCGACCGGCCGCTCATCGACGCCTCTTGCGCTCGCCGCTGACCGAAGCGATAGCTCTATAGCAGCCGCGAGTGCCCACCCACACCACCGCAACACGCGCTTGCACGGTTGTCGGTCCGGCCCAGCGGTAGGTTGCCGCCCACCACACGCGCCGCCGGGTGCCGATGGGCGCCCGAGACCTGCGAACACGAACAAGCTAACAAGCATGAGCAGGCCATTTGGGGAGATGATGGTCGCGAAGGTCTCCAAGATGCATGCCCGGCGCAGTAGAACTGCGAATGTCCGCCCGGCGCCATCGCAACCCGCAACTTTTTATATGAATAATGTTAACACTATGATGCCATCTTGAAAATAAATTATTGAGAAAAGTAAAAAGCGGAAATTAGCTAGTAGTTAGAATCAAACATTGCTTAAATATATAAAATATTATAGAAAGGACATATATAAATTTACTTGTCGAAGTAATTTTATTTTTATATTTATATTGAGTACCACATTTTAATTTTTATATTAAACACAAAGAAGTTTTATTTTTATATTTATATATCACCCACCATCACAAATGAGTTCCATCCCAAATTCGTTGGTTCAGCGGCAAAATTTAGGGGGCTCCCACGCGTCCCAACCGTGTGGCGGGAGGCTGCGCGCCCGCTGCTTGGCGCCAAAGCCGAACCGTGCCTAAACCCTCTTGCCACCACTTTGCCGGTCCAACCCTCGGTCCCTTCTCAGGTGAGTCCAGTCCCTCCCCAATTTCACAACTCACGAGTCACGAGTGGTGGAAAAAAAAAAAGGCCACCGCCCGGTGGCGAAGGGCGAGCCCGCTCGTGCGCCCTTGGGGCGAGCTCCGCCGCCCGGCCGCCCGCTGCGGGCGCACCGGCACGGCCGCCCGCTCCGCGCCGACGCCCGGACGCCCGCGACTCCGGCGCCCAGCAGCTCCGCCCCCGGGTACCCGCCGCCCACTTCTCCCTTGGGCGCCGATGCCTGAGCCCCACACCCCCGTCGCGCGAGTCACGCCGCCGCATCCTCTCGGCACCAGCACCAGGCGCCCCGGACACACGGCCGGGCAGGCTGCCACCCACAGCGCCCGAGCACCGGGCTTAGGCATCCGGGTTTCAAGTCGGCACTAATTAATTTCCTGTTTTTTTCTTGGTTGCGAGAAGGAGTCGACGCCATCTCTTTCCCTCTTCACCTCTTGGTTGCACAAAGGGAGCGAAAAGCTAGAAAGATTCAAGGTTTGGGTTACTTTGCTTGCCAAACTTTCATTCAGTCCAGATTCGGCATCTCTTCCCCTCTTTGGAGAAGTAACATATTTAGCTTCGATTTTGATGTCATGTTTACTACCTTCGTTGATTTTGCGGAGGAACCAGCAGGATTCGATCCCAGATCTGCCATCTTACGCATGTAAGTGTTCTTGTGGTGGATCTGCTACTATTGAAATGCTTACATGTCTCCTTGTTGGAAATAGATCAGTTCTGATTAGTTCTTTCTTTCCTGTGCATGTTGCAAAGTATCCAAGAAGGAAGCACTAAAGGGTTCAACTCTTCTATCCACCTTTCTTCTTGTTGCCATCAGGTCACTAGGCAGAGGTAAAAATGTCATCTTCTATCTTAACTCTTGGAAACTTGCTGTTGTGTGACCAGATTTGGGTGGTAGTTCTACGAATAGTAAACTATCTTAACTCAGTAGTGATATCGGACTGAACCAAACAACCTTTGCTACTGCTTGCTCATTATTTTCTCCTGTCATTAGTTGTCTATTGATGCTTCAATTTCAGCACTTGATTTAAAGATGATCCACAATTTAATTGCCGCATCTACATGCTTTTGTTTTAGGATGACTACAAGGCCTTAGCGCCCGGATGAAACCACACAAAAACTTGATGGAGAGGCTTTGTACATAGTAGGGCGTGGCATGGCCCATGGGCGTGTTCCAATAGGTGATGGGGGCCGTGGAAAGGCGGCTGTCCTAAGGCATGCCAAATCGAAGAGAGTTTTGCGGTCGATCTCGATAAATATGAACAAGTGAGAAAAGAAAATGATCAATTGAAAGAGAATAATGAGATATTACTTGAGCAAAATAGTATCCATCGTGAGTGATAATGGTAATAACTTATCTGTTGCTTTATATATCAGTTTGCTCTATGCCTACATGCATCTTTATGTGAATGCTTTTCTCTTTGTAGAAAATGTTTGAAAAATTGGGGAACGAGCCACCGCTTTGATCTGCTACAAGCGTCTAGCAAATATTGATGCTCGTCGTCATCGGGTTACATTTTGAATTTTTGTTTGGACAATATATTTGTTGTGCTTGGAGGATGATTATCTAGACAATAATTACTCTTTTCGTGGCAGGCGCCAACTTGAGTTGCAGCCAGTGAACAAGTGGCTTCTGTTGATTAGAAATGGCTTTATGAGTCGTATCTTATAAGCGGTAGATTTAAGGTGATACATTGACTGCGCTACAAATAATGTGAATTCAAAGATCACAGCAATTTATATTTGCAATGCTTCTAGTTATTACTTCAGTTTTGCTTGTCGCAGATTCCAAAAAATAAAGTGCATATATATTGTGTATTTTGTAGGTGACAGGGGATCATCACATGGATATGATGGCATAGACGGTGATCCTAATTTAGAACATGATGATGAGGATGACCACACTTGGGATGGAAGTGATAACAATGATGACCTTGAATCTGATGTTGATGGCCACTTTGAAGTAGAAAGTGACGAGGAGCTTGAAGACAATGGTGAAGACGATTCTCTCCAAGACGGTGACTAACTAATGCCAACAGCTCCAAGTGGCGGACATGGACCTCCTTTTGGTAGATTTTGGTACAAAGTTAGGCGATGTGCGCGCCTAACTAGGCTGATCGATGTGCAGCTAACTAGGCTGATGTGCGGCTAACCTTTTGCTAATGTTTAGTTGCTGGCAATTATTTTCCATATGCATGTGGTGTTGACATGTAGGAATGATACTATATTGCCACCTAGACCTTGGAATATTTGCAGACTATTTGCCATCTAGGCATGAACCTTGTTTGATGGAGTATTAATATCTAGGCATGAAATTGTTGTAATGAACCAAGTATGGATGTTGGTTGGAACATATATTCATGTTGGCTGGAATATATATTTATATGGATGACTTTCTGGTTATGTTTAAATATATGGTTCCTAAGGATGTATTTATGGGAATGGAATTGTAATTACCATGCTGGTTATACAATCGTGAGAGTTAACTTGGCGGTTATGGTAGCCAAAGAAAACAATGATTACCTTGAGTGGTTCACACAGCCAAGGAAATTAGAATTTACTTGGCGGTTCATGCGATCAAGGATTTAAAGTTTTACCCTCAAGAATATAAATTATCTTGGCGGTTCATGCAGCCAAGGTAACGGTGTTTCCTTGAAGGTTTGAAACCCCCAAGAAAATATGTATTTACCTTGACGGGTTCGTAGCCCTCAAGAAAAGTAATTTCCTTGGAGGTGTGTCACACTCAAGTAAACACCTTTCCTTGGCGGTTCATCCATTTCCTTGACCATTTGACAAATTAAGTCGGGGCCTCATTTGCTTGGCGGTTAGCCTCAAGGAAATTATCCTTGAGCGTCGAAAACCGCCAAAGAAACTAATTTCCCTTACACTCTATTCTTGAGTGCTTTTGCTTGACGGTGTATGGTCAAGGATCATTTCCTTGGCGGTTTTTCCTCTATCCTTGGCGGTTTTGGGCACTCAAGGCTATTCCGGATTCTGGTAGTGGTAGAGTCTAAATAAGAAAATAAGCCTTGGTTTTTCTCCGTCTCTTTAACAAATGTGCTGCCACATCAGCAAAGTGGTATAAATAAGAGGGTAATAAATAGGCTTAGACTCTATGATAGAGTCTGCATTGCATTGTGAGTGTCCTAATCATAGTTATATTAGATCCGTGTAGGTGCAATCTGAGGCAGTGTGAAGGGACAGAAGACAATGCCGGAGGGGGCTATTGTGTGCTCCCACATGTCATGTCCAAGCGCACACCCCATGCCAAGACAACCAGATCATGTCGAGCCCACTAACATGACCATGATTAGCAGCACGAGTCAGCACCTGCCCATTGACAATACAACGACTTAGGTAGAGCACCTAATCGACTGGACCTGTGTAGAAAAACTTCAACACAAAAACTGTCCGCTCTGAAGACGAAGCCCCGATGGCAAGGCATCACTAAAACGATACAAGATAACGGTGATGACAACGACTAGGTAGAAGCTATGAACACCCACTAGTAACCAAATCATTTTGGGTGACGGGCACAATCACGGCGCGTGACGCGCATGAGCGCCCGTCGCCCCGTAAGGTCACGGTAAATGGAGGAACAACCGTGGCGGGCAGCTTGTGCCCGTCGCGGTTAATAAAAAAAATTTTTAAAAAAAACAAGAAAGCCTAGATGGGCCCGGATCTCGGGCCTAGATCTGGGCCTCGCGCTCACCGCCGCCGACCCGCCCCGCCGCCCGGCCGGGATGAGCGCCGACGAAGCGGATCCGCGCCGCCGGGGGTGCTGCGCTGGGCCCTCCGCCCGCGAGGGAAGGAGCACGCCGCGGCCACGCCCGAGGGAGGGGTGGCCGCCACGTCGAGGTATGGAGGGATCCGCCGCGCGTCGAGGGAGCGGCGCCGCCACCGTCGAGGTAGGAGCTGGGCCGCCGCCGCGTCGAGGAAGGGGCCGCGCCCGCCGTCGGGGAGGGCGCCGCCACCGCGTCGAGGTAGGAGCTGGGCCACCGCCCGCGTCGAGGGAGGGCGCCGCCACCACGTCGAGGTAGGAGCCGGGCCGCCGCGTCTCGGGGGGAGGGGCCGCCGCGCTGTCGTCGTCGTGGATCCGCTCGCCGTCGTCGTGGATTTGGTCGGACTCGTGGGAGGCGGCGGTCGCGTGGGGAAGTGGGAGTCCGCTCGGACTCGTGTGAGGCGCTGAGGAGAGGAGTGAGGTTAGGGTTCTGTACAGAAGTGAAGTGCCGGTTATATATGACCCGATAAGATACCCGATTTGGGCTCAGTCATGGGCCTCGGCGTTTTGTGCGTGACGGGCCTTTTTAATGTGCCCGCCTCCGAAAATGGCTGTATTTTAGGTGACGGGCCTTTTATAAAAGCCCGCCACGGTTAATCTATTTTACGTGACGGGCAAATGTGCCCGCCACGTTAAATAAAAAGTGCTCGCCACGCAAAATCATGGGGATTAACCGTGACGGGCAAACAGTACGCCCGCCACGGAAAAGATTTTTCAGGTTCACGCAAAATCATTTCGTTACTAGTGACCTGAACTACCATCAACAGCTTCAACAATGACCAGGTAGCCGCTGTGAACCGATCGACTACAATACCAAAATCAACAGTGGCCAGGTAGCTATTGTGAACTACATGATTATATCATAGCAACTGAAGAAGAGTTAAGCACACGTAGACACAACGGTAGCGTCCGGCCCGACGAACGACGCGGTGGGAACAAGCGGAAGTGCATCAACAAAGCCTTGAAGAAGGTGATGACATCCACCGACGCCAACTTCATTATGAGGAGCACCCAAAAGGGACTTTTGTCACTAAAATTGCCCTAGGAACCTCCGACAACCGGTGAGCAAATGACGACGCCTCAAGAAACCGGATGATCTGCCGGGCGCGCCACCATCATTGGCCCAAGGCAAAAAGCCTAACTAGATTTTATCCCCTATCTCGCCATCGGCGCCGAAGCCACCAAAGGGGAGCAGGCGGCCTGCCCTAGAGCAAGCATGCTCGCTCCTGTTGCTCGCAAGACACCAACGTCATGGGAAGCTCAAAAGGGATCTTCCCTATCACCGCCTACTCCATAGTGAGTGCAGCGGGCCACCTCACGAGCCTTGACACCTCTACAGTCTAGGCGGAGCGGGCCGCCCTCGGGACGAGCCCATGGCAGCGCATGAAGTGGAGTGGCGCTGGGGGATGAACCCGTGCACCATCAGCCACGGCATGGGCAGGATCCATCACAACACGCGCAAGTATGAGCGCACCCTAGCAAAGCGCCACTACGAGATGGCAGCGCCGCCATGCCCACGCACCAAGTATCGCCGCCCACGCCCGCGGAGGGGCGCCGATCGTAAGCCAGGTCAATGACGCCCACAATAGCTTGCCGGCTATAGAGGCGTCGCCGGACCTATCAGCGGCCTAGTCCTTGGCTACCACCCGCCGGCCACTCGGCTAGTGCGCTAACTAGCCGCCGTGGCACCTGCTGCGTCCCTGGACGGCGCTTAGCCA
Organism: Hyparrhenia diplandra; assembly: GCA_015847255.1. Lineage (NCBI taxonomy): Eukaryota > Viridiplantae > Streptophyta > Magnoliopsida > Poales > Poaceae > Hyparrhenia > Hyparrhenia diplandra. The sequence continues at coordinate 12,269 of JADLZK010010286.1, forward strand.
GATTTGAGGCCAGGAACGTCGGATCCGGGACTAGGAGGCGTGGATTTGGCCCCACACCGTCCACCTTTTGCACCCGCTGAACCTCGGAAGCGACTATTTGCACCCGCTGGCCAGCCATAGCATTGTGGGAAGCGACTAGGGCATCAGATCCATCAGAGCGGACACCGGATCTACCCCCAGAGGGCGCGGATCGATCGTCCCGTTGCCGGTCATCCCGACTGCCATGGAAGCAAAGACGAACTTGAGCAAGACGAGAGGGGTGGGGGAGCCAGGTGCTACAGAGCCTTCCTTTTTGAGCGCCTCCGTAGGCCACCATCGCCACTCAACGACGAGCAGCGGCGGCGACTGGGAAGCTGGCCGGCGATGGGTGAGTTCGGCGTCATGCTTGTCGCCCCCAAGTGGCCTAGCTCGGGGAGACGACGCAGGGGGCGGGGTGGTGTTTCCAACAAACAGAGCCTAGTTATCAAGATTTGGACTTCATCACCCGTTAACTTAGGGGCATAATTATACTTCGCTTATTTTTTTTCTAGACACTTATTTTAACTGTCGTCTGATTCCTCCCCTCTTCCCTTGTATAAAAAATCGAAAATGAACTCATCAAACATCAAAGTACCCCAATCTCAAAGGGAAAATAATAAAACTAACACTTCCTTTCTCAACGGGGAAATACTAAGAATAATACAAATTCTTTCTTTGTGAATAAATACTTGAAGTATTTCTTTTATTTGATTTAATATGATGTCCACACATTTGCATACATTTGAAAACAGAAATTTAGATAACCTCAACTCTGTAGTAGTTGCACAGACAGATAATAGTACGGACGTTACATATCTAGTTGCCTTTCCAAGACGACAGTGGAGGCGTCTCTGAGTCTCTCCAGGTGTTGAGGAAGGTGCTGTGGTAGCGGTCACCTTGGACGACATCCATGGCGGCAAAGGACTCGAGCTCCGCCATCTCCTCCGGCGTGAGCTTCACCGACAGCGCTCCCAGATTCTGGTTGAAGTTGGTGATTTTCGTAGTTCCAGGTATGGGGCAGACGTCGCTTCCCTGGTGGTGAACCCAAGCCAGCGCAAGCTGCGATGGTGTGCATCCTTTCCTTGCAGCCATGTGGCTCACACGCTCGAATATTACAGCATTCTTCTCCATGTTCTCTGGCTGAAATCTTGGAAGATTCTGAAAGAAGATCGTATTGAATGGTGCCATTACATTCAGTACAGGATAAAGCACAATACATGGTGTATTGGAGTTGGATGGATTATGAACAGGAGTATAGTAGGATAGGTCACCGTACCTTGCGGAAATCGTCATCAGGCATCTCATGGACAAGTTTGGCTCCGCTGGAGAAGAAACCTCTGCCCAATGGACTGTATGCAACAATTCCAATTCCATGTTCTCTGAAAATTGTCAGAACAGAAAACAGCATCATTATGTATGTACATTGGCTTCTGATCCATCCCCAACAATCAGCGTTTTCCGTGCCTTGGCACCCAAAAGAAAACAATGGGGAGATTCGAGATATATAATTATATTTTGTACCTACCTGCAGGTTGGAATTATATCTTGTTCAGCATCTCTAGTCCAAAGAGACCACTCTAGCTGGACCGCGGTGATCGGATGAACTGCGTGCGCTCTTCTAATGGTTGATGCCGACGCTTCTGATAGCCCAATGTATTTGATCTTGCCTTCTTGAACCAACTTCTTGAGCTCGCCAATCTGCATATATCAAAATTCAGTACGTACTTGTTGTTTTTAGCTACCAATTTGCATATATATCAAAGTACAGCTCGCAATGCAATTCGAGCAGTGCATGCAACGCAACTAATTTACAACTCACAGTGATCTCGATGGGCACCGTGGTGTCGATTCGGTGCTGGTAGTAGAGGTCGATGCAGTCAATGCCGAGCCGCCTTAGGCTGGCCTCGCACGCCGCCCGCACATATGCCGGGTCGCCGCGGACCACCCTCACGTCCGGCATGATGCCAAACTTGGTAGCCACCTGCACCTACTCCCGTACGCCATGCAACGCCTTGCCGATGAGGACCTCGTTGGTGTGCGGGCCATAGGCGTCGGAGGTGTCGAGGAAGGTGACTCCAGCCGCGATGGCGTGGCAGAGGAGCGACACCATGTCGGCCTCGGGCTTGCGCTCGCCATAAGCCATGGACATGCCCATGCAACCCAGTCCCTGTGCCGAGACCTCCAGCCCCTGCGAGCCCAGCTTCATCGTGTGTGACCGCGGCGGCAGAACACACGCCGGTTCAGCTGCTGCGGCCATTGCTGATTTGCTGGACTGGACTCTGCGGTAGGAGTAGTGCGGTTGTTGTCGCGTTCCGTGCACGGCGTACTTGTAGTAGAACCCAGGAGCTTGCATCACGGAGTGTGCAAGAGGCCGTAGCACTGCCTCTAGCTGGTACCTCTAGGTGGATGATGACAAAGGCAGCTGCTAGCGTCATTGCTTAGGTCATGCCGCCCAACTGGATCTGCAAAAGGTCTTCACGATTATGAAAAAAGACTCTACTACACGAACGAATGACTTTTACAAATGGTTATATTTGATTGGTACCGGTCTTATTTTCTAGTACGACTAAATAATATGACACTACTACACGAACGAATGATTTTTACAAATGGTCATATTTGATTGGTACAGGTCTTCACGATTATGAAAAAGACACTACTACACGAATGACTTTTACAAGTGGTCGTATTTTCTAGTACGACTTTACAAATGGTCTTATTTGGTTCGCAGAGGTGAGACGATTTTCAGGAGCACTAAATGATATGACTCGTAGTTTCTAGAAATCATTTCTGTAATCCAAAAAAATGAAAATCAGCAGCAAAAAAGTATCAAATTCTCACGGTAGGTGTACCTTTGTGGTTTGTTGTCAGTAGTAGTTTTCTTATGTCCAGGGAATATAGTTAAAGTTCAGAACTGAATTTTCATCAATTTCTGTTTGATTTAATTGTTTCAGGGGGTATACATGTCTCATAATGTGGGCTCAACCGTAATTTTTATTGTTGGGACTTGGCATTCTCCTATGGGCCAAGCCCACTAGAAGAGGCCCAAGTGGAGTTAGTGGGGTGACTTGTAAATCCAACCCCCACCGAGGGGTCGCATGTAAATCTACCTTGCTTATAAACATAGAGGGTGCCATGAGAAGGGGGAGCTCTCTCCTCTCTTAGATACACACACTCAAAACCCTAATTACCTCACACCTCCTCTTTCTCCTCAACCTGTTCGGAACCCAAGGTTGCGAACATTGGCGCCCTACCCGTGCTTGGCACTAAAAAAATTTTCGGAGAGCTGAAAGTGAGCAACCTTCGTCGGAAAACCTCCTCCATCTCCGTCGCCGGAAAACCTCCACCATCTCCGACGTTGGAAGACCATCTCCACCCTCTGTCATCGGAAAACCTCCTCCATCTCTCGCCGCCGGAGGACCTCCTCCATCTCTGTCGTCGAGAGAAGACCATCTTCGTCGTCGGAAAACCTCCTCCACCTCCGTCATCGGAAAACCTCCTCCATCTCCGTCATCGGAGAACCTCCTCCATCTCCGTCATCGGAAGACCTCCTCCATCTCCGTCGCCGGAAGACAATCTCCGTCGTCGGAAAACCTAGTCTACCTCGTCGTCATCGGAGAACCTCCTCCATCTCCGTCGCCGGAAAACCTCCTCCATCTCCGTCGCCGGAAAACCTCCTCCATCTCTGTCGCCGGAAGACCTCCTCCATCTCCATCTTGGGAAGACAATCTCCATCGTCGGAAAACCTCCTCCACCTCCGTCATCGAAAAACCTCCTCCACCTCCCATCTCCGTCGGAGGAAGACCTCCTCCACCTCCGTCGTCGGGAAAACCTCCTCCATCTCCGTCGGCGGAAGACCTCCTCCATCTCTGTCATCGGAAGACCATCTCCGTCCGTCGAAAAACCTCCTCCACCTCCGTCATCGGAAAACCTCCTCCATCTCCGGCCGCCGGAATCCTCCTCCATCTATGTCGCCGAAAAACCTCCTCCATCTCCATCGCGGAAGACCATCTCCGTCCATCTTCGTCGTCGGAAGACCATCTCCGTCGTCGAAAAACTTCCTCCATCTCCGTCGTCGGAAAACCTCCACCATCTCCGTCGTGAGAGAACCTCCTCCATCTCTGTCGTCGGAAGACCTTCGTCGCGGATCTCCGTCGTCGGAAAAACTCCTCCTTTGTCGTGGATCTCCGTCGCCGGAAAACCACCTCCTTCGTCGCGGATCTCCGTCGCCGAAAACCTCCTCAGTCGACCTTCATCGTAGATCTCCGTCGTCGCCGGAAAACCTCCTCCAGCCCAACATTCGCCGCCATCCCGACCTTCGTCACCAGCTTTCATCGGAGCTTTGTCTGGCCAGGCTCTTTGGGAGTGAAAGCTTCATCCTATGAGAACCCCCGAGGAAAGGTAAAATCCTCAAAGCAAAGGTATCATCTCCTTGAACCTTCGTAGCTAGCGGTGTCTTTACGTTTAGGCTTCAGCTTCACCAATCTCTATTGAACTATGGAAGTGCACCTATTTGACTTGCACAAGGCATCTATTGAACTACATACGAATGAAACTAATGTAGCCTCTGGCCTCCTGTGATATTGGACCTTCGCTTATTGGAAGCGGTTCCTTTCTTGCGAAGGATTATTTTCTCGTGCCTTGAACCTGTAACCTTCGATCGCATATTCATGACTCCTACTGAACTACCGCAACATCCAAAGCTACGATGACAGACAATTGTACTTGCTTCAGTTCAAATCGTCTCTCGAAAAGCTTGAATTCAAAATTGGTTTTCTGGGCTTCCTACATCTCCGATGGCTTGCAGGAACACGACACTTGACTAAGGTAACAGTAGCATCTTAGCCTAAGGCATCTGCACCTTTTGGACCGAATAAGGCATTTGCACTGTGCGCACATCTAACTTGTGCTTTGCAAATATCTTAGCCTCCATTTACAAAATTATTCTACTGTTTTTTGCGATATATATTTAAATTCTCGTGCAAGAACCATACTAGAACAAGCATGTTTTTCTTGCTCACTTATACGTGTCTACATAATGTCTAAGGTTTCTTTGCATGGTTCCCACAACAACTTCTAGTAAATAAGCAAATAATATATGTACGTTCCATGTCACAACATTATTTTTGTACTATGTACTAACCTTTTTTTGCATATGTTAAAAGTCTCCTCTTATAGGAGCCAAATTAATAACAAGTGAGCATCGCTCACCAGCTTATAGCATCTAATAATTTTTGTTCTTATGACTTATTTTGTCGCATTCTTGATTTAACCTTCACCTCTCGAGACAAATTTCAAAAATTAACCTTCGCATATTACTTGTCACCATTTGTGACCAAGAAAGGTGTTGTGGCCTTTGCCACATCAAAATCATGGCCCGAGTGGCTATACATGCCTGACATTAACCGGCAAGCTTAAAATACATTTTCAAACCTCTTATTTGTTACTAACATGCAAGTCACCACCACTGTAAGTATCTCTTACCCTCCCAAGCTAACCCTCTAGAACATATCTTTCATCATTATATACATGTTTCACCTTTCCAAGCCAAGCTATTAGTCAGTCTCAATATGCTAGGTGTTCTCATTAAGTGTTCAGCCTTCGTCACACATCTATCCAGTTCTAGAATTTGTATCAGTCAGTATTCCTATCAGTTGGTAGTTTTCATGAAATGTTCAACTTTCGTTAGATACCTCAGCGATCCTAAATTACCTCAGTCAGTTACCGGGCTTCATCATCTGTCAGCGGAATCCATCAATATTGGTTTTCAGCAGCCTTCGCCAGCTATTGGGCTTCATCATCTGTCAGCGGAATTCATCAGTATTGGTTTTCAGCAGCCTCTGTCAGTTATTGGGCTTCATCATCTGTCAGCGGAATTCATCTATTATTGGTTTTCAGCATCCTCCGTCAGTTACTGGACTTCCTCATCTGTTAGTGGATTTCATTTATATATCGGTGGTTTTCAGCAACCTTCATTAGTCATCAGCCTGCGTCACCCAGCAGCCTCCGTTTATCAATAGCCTTTATCAATTGGCAACCTTCATCATTCAGCAGCCTTTAGTTAGCGACCTCTATCAAAATCAACTTCCGACAAACACTCAACTTTCTAACACCAAAATTTGCACCTCTTTTTTGCAGGTTGCATCACTTGATTTTTCTTATAGCACGAATCAACACAATGGTTTTTGCACTAACCATCGCAGGAAACCAATCTTTTGATTTTCAATACTACAAACCACACACATAACCATGCAGGTTCTTGATTGGCAGCCCTCGCTAGCCACCCAAAATTACAACTCTAACCAAATTTTATTTGAACTAACCTTCGCAGGGAGCTGATCCTTCTTTATATTAAAAGTTTCAAGTCATATGTATAACCATGCAGGTTCTTGAATGGCAGCCTTCACCAGCTACCCAAATTACAACTCTCTTTTTCGAGAACAATATTTCTGATATACAGAGCTTATCTTTTGTTCAGCCATAACCATTGCTTTTGCAGGGTTTATGAAATATTTAACCCTTTTAATATTTCTCATGCAAATGCACTCATTTACACAATCACTTACATGCATTGATTGCAAAAGTACATTTCAATGCATGGCCTAGGCCACCTGGAAGACGTGCCAAAAAATTAACGGACACAAGGACTCTATGCATCAAAATCCTGGAAGAAGTCCCGAACCTATGTGGGTGTTGACGGTCACTAACGACATATTTTTACCGTCAACATTCTACCATTCAGGGGTGAAACTATACCTTTTCATACTCATATACATTTACTATTGATATATTTCCACTTGTATTGGAGAAATAATTGTTTTGCAGGATATATACACAATCAAGTGAAAAATACACCAAAAGGCGCCTTCTGGGAAAGCGTATTTTAGAACACAACTCAACCCAAAGAAGGAAGGCCCACCACGATGCATATCTGGACCAATCACCAATGCCACATGACTTTTCAGGCCTAGCACAGCCCACTAGCCGAAGCCTGGGCCCAGCCGAGCCCGGCCCGACGCGTGCGCACCAGGATTGAGGTGGTTCGGGCCCATCTTTTGCGAGGCGGTTCATTAAATGTCGTGGAGGGCGGTGCGCGTCGTCGTGGCAGGTGCACCGCACCTGCACGCCTGGGAGATGGTCGGTTTGGGGGAATTTGGCACTTAGGCCCCTCTCCTACTTGAATAAATAGTCCCCCTCACCTCCTCTCTCAACACACACCATTTGGAGCCTCCTCCTCTCTCTCTCACTCTCCACTCCTCCTCTCCACTCCTCCTCTCTACCCTCTCTTTAGTTCTTTTAGTCTTTAATAGTATTTGGAGTTAGGAAAAGCTTCATTGGAGAGCCTGTACTTGGGAGAAAGGTACATTCGGTATGAATACATATATGGTTTCTTCTCAAGTCTTGTTCTCATATAGTGGTGCTATTGAATTAGAGTACACTTTTCATGTTATAGTTTTGACATATGAACTAGCATATAGTTTGTGTGTTATATTCTTGACATGTTATTCTCTCGACCGATCATGGCATATGAACTAGACTATAGTTTGTATGTTGTGGTTTCGTCGTATAGAACTTTATGCTTAACCATTCATGCGACATATTTGAGTAGAGTTAGGGTTGTCTTGAGGTGGCGGCGATGTTGTGGCTTTCGGTCAACGTCCATATTCTAGCTCATCCATCCATAGGGTGGGAGTCCGCGGGGATATGGGATGTTTCCTTAACATGCGGGCATGGTGCCCGGGTGAGGGACCTTTGGATATGATGGCATGCCCTGGTTGAGGGGGTAGGCGGGTGGTCATGACACCCTGTCCATCCTTTGTAATCCCCCACGTTCATATGTTGTGTAGGAGTTCAGGAAATGCCTTCCCTTTCGGTATTACCCGGGGAGGTCTCCCTGTCCATCTCACTCTCAGCTTTGACCCTAGTCACTTATGTTTGTGTGATAATTAACTTGTTCTTTGCACAGCTACATTAGGAATGCCTACTCCAATTAGGAATATTCTTTATTCTTTATTTTCCCTTTTTATCCTTGAGGTTGGCCCAAGTGTGTGTCACACTATCTTATAAACTATCATGACTTACCCCTATACTCGAGTATTGGTCAATTATACTGATCATGTTGTCTTGTTCATGCCCCCTCGCTAGAGTCTTACACCATGCCTTCCCTTGGGAAAATATAAATAACGATACCCTGAATATCTCCGGGTGAAATGCTACAATGATAGATACGAATTTTGCGCTGCAAAGGATGAATATCTATTATGGCAAGGTCTCGGTCACCGTTGATGTCCCTAATGTGATCACCGACATGGTGGTTGTGCTTAGGAATGTCAACCGCGCCCGGTGCATTTCTAGTGCCGTCATTTGAGATGGGTTCTAACTTTGTTTCTAGTGATTGCGCTTAGAAAATGCAACAAGCATTTTAAGAAGAAGAAGACGGCGCTCGGCCCATTCGAGGGGCAAGGGCTGGGCCTATCTGGCGTCTTCGTGGCGAAGGAGTGGTGCGTCATGTCGATCGCTAGAGGGCGCGGATCTAGACCGGTGCTCGTGGATCCGTCAAAAAAGGAAGAAAGCTTAGGACCAAACACATAATTAGGATCAATCGACCTTCTAGCTCACCCCGGCTCCCACGAAGAGGGCCAACATGTTGGGCTCACCGGCGCCGGATCTCGGACCCGTGAGAACGCGGATCCGATGGCTTTGTTGGTCACCCTGCGCCCATCGCCGGCAGTCCAAGTCGCTAGAAATTCAAACCTTGTCATGGGCCGGGGAGGAGGGGGGAGGAAAGGGGAGGGAGGAGGTGGAACTTGCTGCGCCAAAGCTTTTCGAACAACAGCGGGAAAATGCAACGCGTGCCGGTGTCTAGATGGTGGCGCGGCTCGTGGCCGGGGGGGGGGCTGTGGTGGAGGCGCAATTTGGGCCGGGGCGGCGGCGGTCGCCCCCCGGTTACCCCCGAGAGACGACGCGGAGGGGAACTGGGACGATTAGTTGGCGTTGACACCAATTAGACCCATGATATACAGTAGTTTTTACCTCTCTTATATGACCTCATTTGATTTGACTTTTTCGATCGTCCGTTCCCATTTACTCAGGCCTTGTTTAGATTGCAAATTTTTTCAACTCAAACTCCTGTAGCACTTTTATTTGTATTTGGTAAATATTGTTCAATCATGAGCTAACTAGGCTCAAAAGATTCGTCTCGTGATTTACAACTAATCTGTGCAATTAGTTATTTATTTTACCAAAATTTAATGTTCCATGCATGGGTCTAAAAATTAATGTGATGGAGAGAGTGAAAAAAAACTTAAAATTTCGGGTGCATCTAAACAAGGCCTCAGTTCATCTGTGATTCGTGATATGGGCCTGGGCTGTAGCCGGACCTCCGAGCTTGGTCCAACTCTTCAGAACATCTCATCTGGCCCACGTTCTCGAGGCCCGCTGCGTCGGGTCTTCTTCACTCCCTCCTCAAGTTCGCCAGAAAGGTTAGCGCCAAGGTTTATGATATTGAGTATATATATAATTAATGTTGGTAAACACACCATGATCGCCTAAGATGCATCTAATATAGATTCGCGTTCAGTGCTAATTGCTTCGATCGGAGAGGGATGGAACCTTCCCTGGGCACACTGGCTGGGCAGGCCATTTTTTAATGACTAGTTGATCAACCCATGCTCGAGCCTAGAAAAAAACTGACCAGGTCATTCCATCAAGCTAGCTTGCGTCTGACCAGGCCCAAAGGGGCTTAGCGCGCCGCGCGCGTTGTAAACCGATCTATATGGAAACCTCCTAGAGATTGCTTGACGTGCAAGTCCACTATAGACTATAAATATTAGGGAGATGTAACCGTTTTGTTTCAAGCAATCAAAGAAAAGAAAAATATCCCCCTATCCCTCTCCTCTCCCTGCCGTGTTGCCACTCTCCCCTACTGTGCGCCGCTGCCCGCCCTCGCCGCCCCTAACAGCCCGCCGAATCCCATCCGGGCTGTTACATAAACGATCTCACAAAAAAAAAGGTACAAAATTTCCTTATTCCAAACGAATTTACAATGTGAACAGCCTACGAAAAAATCATTTTTAGCGAAGGCGGAGTTAGCAAAACTGACATTGAAAATAGATTTTTAAGGGTGATTGTCTTAAGAGAAACGCCTCTAGAAATCACTTCTCTTTACAATCGATTGCATCACATGTTTTGAGAACTGTCCCAGAAAATTGTTTTTGATCACCATGAACAAAAATCATTTATGTAGTAGTGATAACAATAGAGTTAGGTTATTTAGGTATAAAATTATTTATGCGGTTATTCATAATTGTCTCTCACGATAATGGCTGTCAGAGATGGACATAATTCAATTTAGCTTTAGCATATATTAAGTGGTTAATTTAATTTATCTTTCAATAGTGAACAATCAAGAAGGAACAGGTATATTTAAATGGAGATGTATGCATGTACGATCTGCGTGAACAATAAGAAAAGGTGACATGTAGATGTAGCTCTGCGTATGATGGATCGGAGCCGCGTGGATCAGATCGAAGACATGTAGGTACAATAGATGCAAGATGAGTGCCCTCTTCATGTCCGTGCGTGATTCGTATTTGACGTGCGCGGAGGTAATATATATATACATATATGTACGCACTTTCCGAGAGATGCTGGTCGAAAGATTCCTTCTCCCGTTGACAACTGATTAACGTAGTGTTAAACTGGCCCTGAGTTCCATCCGTACTAGTTTTTTTTTTTTTCCAATCTTTATTTCATTAATTCCAACTCATCTCCCTCCTGCGTGCCTATATAAGCAAGCCATCAAAGCCAAGCAGGAAGATATCGAAGCAAGTCCTGGTAGTTTATAGAGCTAGAGAAAGAGGTCGGTCGATCGATCATGGCGACCAGCAGCAGCAAGAGAGCGGCTCTAGTGATGATGGTCGTGCTCCTGCTACTGATGGCAGCAGCTGGGGGAGTCGTCGACGGCATCGTCCACTGACAGCCTGGGGCCAATAAAACTACTGCAGTGCGGCGCATCACTACAACCATGCGTCCCAGATCGTCAGAATCTATGTTGCAGCGGCGTTTGTGTTCTAGTGAATGCGGGGGCTGGCTACGGTCCGCCCTACGTTTGCGTTTAGCTTGGTGCTGGATCATCGTTGCATGCGCATGGTTACCAACGACACGCCCAAGTGTCGTCCATTTATTTACTCTATTTTATTTGTTGCTTACTCAGCCTTTTTTATATTCACCACCATTTTTACTTGATTACTTTGATATTTGTTTCTACATACTTCTGTCACATTTTAATACTACTGCTACGTGTTGTTGCTTTCCTTGAAGTTTTATTTGTCTGTACTCCTCTGTTGTTGTTTAAATGAACAATAAAGGAATGCAACGCAGTACATGCATAGTTTCGTGTCTCCTTCTCGATCGCTCCTTTTTATACTTTATATTTATATTACCCGGCTCGTTCCGGCTAGAATTGAAACCACAACCAGAACCCTAAATTGCTTTGGCGGCCAGGATTTTCCTTGGGTGCCAAAATTAAGTCAGCCCATAGTTTCCTTGGTGGTCGGCCTCCAAGGAAATAATCCTTGAGTGCCAAAACCATCAAGGAAACTAGTTTCCCTTCCCCTCTATTCTTGAGTGCGTTTGCTTGACGGTTTGTGGCCAAGAATTATTTCCTTGGCGGTTTTTGACACTCAAGGCAATTCAGGATTCTAGTAGTGAAGCCAACTTGCCAAGACTCAATTAAGAGCTCTCGAGCTTGGTATGTTTATTTAACTCGTGACCCACTACAGTCTACAGGCAATAAACACACAAATACACAAATATGTCCATATATTCATCTATGTATAAAAGTAACATGCGAATTGACTCGTAGTCTAATGGTAGGACGGTCCAGTGGGACCCTACCCACCAGGGTTCAATTCCTAGTGCTCGCATTTTCCTGGATTTATTCCAGAATTTTCCGACGCTATACATTAAATGGTAGGCGACGTCTCCGTCGACAGCGAGGCGCCTGTGGTGACTTTGTGAACTTCAAGATTGCCGGCTCAGTCCTTCAAAGGTGCTCATAGGGGTAGGGTTTACGTACGTGTGTTCATAGGGGTGAGTGTGTGCGCGTGTTAGGCGTTTGCGTTGTACTGTGTAATCTCAAAAAAAAAAATGTATAAGAGTAACATATGCATAGCATATGGTGTCAGACGCCTAATGATAGGCCCAACAACTAGGCCCAGGACATGGGCTGAGACCAGACTGGGCTACTGTAGCACGCCCTATGGCGCCGCCACAACCGTAGATTATGTTAGATCAGTTTAAGAACCAGAAGTAAGATCGTTTGAACAAAAAACATTTCGACAGTAGTGATAATATACTACTGTTGTAGCCTATCACAATATGTGTGAATATAATATGCTTCAGTACAGTTGACAACTAACCAGTATGAGCACAGGGCGACATCTATCTCCACGGGGTGTTTTTTATTAGTGAGATAGTTTCGTATACGCATTGCCTGGAGCCAACTGCCTGTGCAAGAAAAAAGCCTAGCAGAGAGAGAGTTGGGTTGTGTCTGGCCGAATTTATAAAAGAGCAACAATATTTATAACACAAATTATATATAGTATAGAAAATATGTTCTATATGGTGTGTCCAATATAATTGGCTTTGTTCGCTTAAACTTATCATCCCTGGCTTATCAGCAATGGTATAATGATTTTTTCTTAGAACAAATAGGCATCGACTGCCTTATGGGCCACAGAAACCATCAAGTTTAACAGCCTGAATGATTTTGATTTGGTTTTCTAAATCTTAGCTCCCGTCCATAGAAACCATCAACCTAACAGATCACTGATTTGATGTGGCCTCGAAGGTATATCATAGACGACACTACCGAATCCGGAATTACCTTGGCGGCGAAATTTCCTTGAGTGCCAAAATCAAACCGCCAAAGGAAAGGGTAGTTTCCTTGGCGGTGGTGACCTGCACACAAGGAAATATATATTTCTTGGCGGTTGCACTAAACCGCCAAGGTATTACAGAAGTTTCCTTGGCGGATTTCAACCCTTTGCCAAGGAAATTACTTATTTCCTTGAGTGCGCTTTCAAACCGCCAAAGAAATGGCTCTTTCCTTGATCGTTAATTGTGACCGCCAAAAAAATGATCAATTTCCTTGAGTGCTCTTCCAAACCGCCAAGTAAATTATAATTTCCTTGAGGGTTATTTAATTTTCTTGAAGGTTAGCACCCAATGAAATAATTATAAGTATTTTGGAGACTCCCACTTAAAAATAATAATAATATCGTAATGGTCTCTAAAAATCATAAAATTTGGCATGAGATCATAATTTGGTTGTATTACCTTGCCATAAAAGTTTGAACTCATATTAATAAACTTGAACTATACATTGTTCACAAAGGGATATATCTCTCATCTAGTTACATAACTATGTGAGATGCAATTTGATAACAATGTATAGGACCATTAGTTTACATCCTTTTGATTTTTATGCAAAGATTATACACAAAAACCATGTTATTATGCAAGTTTATAGATTTATCTAGCAGAATTTAGATATATTATTATAATTATAATTATCTTATGTTAATTTGGAGATAAAAACCCTAGGAAGCACATAACGCCTAACACCGGGCAGTCCTCTCCCTTTGGTGACATGATGGGCAGCCCGCCTCGCTTGTACGGCATGCTGTCTAATGAGGCGCCCCTCCAACCCTAGACATGTTTTGTGTCGATATGCCCATTGGGAATGAGATCCTCTAAAGTCGGCAAAGTGACTTGTCTCTACAATCGACATCTCAACCATTCAATTCACATCCAACCATGAGCAAGCAAATTAACTCTAGGACTCCTCGGCTTGCCGGGTTTTTGACACAACATCAGCATGATGCTCGACCGACCGGCCGCCATCGGGCGCCTCTTGCGCCGCCCGCACCGCGGGCGATAGCTCTATAGCAGCCGCGAGTGCCCACCCACACCACGCAACACGCTTGCACGGGTTGTCGGTCTGCCGCGGTAGGTTGCCGCCCACCACACGCGCTCGCCCTGGTGGCGATGGCGCCGAGACCCTCGCGAACACCGAACAAGCTAACAAGCATGAAGGCCATTTGGGAGATGATGGTCGCGAAGGTCTCCAAGATGCATGCCGGTAGCGATAGAACTCCGCGAATGTCCGCCAGCGCCATCGCAACCCGCAACTTTTATATGAATAATGTTAACACTATGATGCCATCTTGAAAATAAATTATTGAGAAAAGTAAAAAGCGGAAATTAGCTAGTAGTTAGAATCAAACATTGCTTAAATATATAAAATATTATAGAAAAGGACATATATAAATTTACTTGTCCGAAGTAATTTTATTTTTATATTTATATTGAGTACCACATTTTAATTTTTATATTAAACACAAAGAAGTTTTATTTTTATATTTATATATCACCCACCATCACAAATGAGTTCCATCCCAAATTCGTTGGTTCGTGGCAAAATTTAGGGGCTCCCACGGCCCCAACCGTGGCGGGAGGCTAGCGCCATCAAGCGCCAAAAGCCGAACCGATGCCTAAACCCTCTTGCCACCACTTTGCCAGTCCAACCCTCGGTCCCTTCAAATTTGAGTCCGGTCCTCCCCAATTTCACAACTCACGAGTCACTTAGTGGAAGAAAAAAGGCCACCGCCCAGTGGCTGAAGGACGAGCCCCGCCAGGCGCCGGGCGAAGCTCCACGCCGGGCTACGCCGAGGCGCACTGCACGGCCGCTCCCGCGGCCGCCTGCATCGCCGCGACCCGACGCCAACAGCCTCCCGCCCCAGGTACACGCCGCCGCCTTCTCCCTTGGGCGCCCGATGCCCGAGCCCCACACCTCCCCCTGCCGCGCAGTCACGCCACCAGATCCCTCAAGATTAAAGCACCAGCGGCCCTGACCTGGCCGGGTAGTAAATACACCGGCCACAAGCGCTTCTGCACAAGGCTTAGGGCATCCTGGGTTTATTGATCGGCACTAATTAATTTCCTGTTTTTTTCTTTGGTTGCGTAAAGGAGTCGACGCCATCTCTTTCCTCTTTCACCTCTTGGTTGCACAAAGGAGCGTAAAAGCTAGAAAGATTCAAGGTTTGGGTTACTTTTTGCTTGCCAAACTTTTCATTCAGTCCAGATCCGCATCTCTTCCCTCTTTGGAGAAGTAACATATTTAGCTCGATTTTGATGTCATGTTTACTACCTTCGTTGATTTTTGCGGAGGAACCGCCAGATTCAGTCAGATTCCGCCATCTTCTCGCATGTAAGTGTTCTTGTGGTGGATCTGCTACTATTGAAATGCTTACATGTCTCCTTGTTGGAAATAGATCAGTTACGATTAGTTCTTTCTTTCCCTGTGCATATTTGCAAAAGCATCCAAGAAGGAAGCACTAAAGGGTTCAACTTCTATCCACCTTTTCTTCTTGTTGCCATCAGGTCACTAGGCAAAGAGGTAAAAATGTCATCTTCTATCTTAACTCTTGGAAACTTGCTGTTGTGTGAATTAGATTTGGGTGGTAGTTCTACTAATAGTAAACTATCTTAACTCAGTAGTGATATCGACTGAACCAAACAACCTCGCTACTGCTTGCTCATTATTTTCCCCCGTCATTAGTTGTCTATTGATGCTTCAATTTCAGCACTTGATTTAAAGATGATCCACAATTTAATTGCCGCATCTACATGCTTTTTGTTTTAGGATGACTACAAGGCCTTAGCGCCGGATGAAACCACACAAAAACTTGATGGAGAGGCTTTGTACATAGTAGGGCGTGGCATGGCCCATGGACGTGTTCCAATAGGTGATGGGGTGTGTGGAAAAAAGCTGGCTGTCCTAAGGCATGCCAAATCGAAGAGAGTTTTGCCAGTCGGTCGATAAATATGAACAAGTGAGAAAAGAAAATGATCAATTGAAAGAGAATAATGAGATATTACTTGAGCAAAATAGTATCCATCGTGAGTCGATAATGGTAATAACTTATCATTTGTTTTATATATCAGTTTGCTCTATGCCTACATGCATCTTTTATGTGAATGCTTTTCTCTTTGAGAGAAAATGTTTGAAAAATTGGGAACGAGCCACCTGCTGACCGCTACAACGCCTAGCAAATATTGATGCAAATTCGTCATCAGGGTTACATTTCTTGAATTTTTGTTTGACAATATATTTGTTGTGCTTGGAGGATGATTATCTAGACAATAATTACTCTTTCGTGGCGGCATCGCCAACTTGAGTTGCGGCAGGCAAAGGAACAAGTGGCTTCCTGTTGATTAGAAATGGCTTTATGAGTAGTCGTATCTTATAACCGTAGATTTAAGGTGATACATTGATCGCTACAAATAATGTGAATTCAAAGATCACAAAGAATTTATATTTGCAATGCTTCTAGTTATTACTTCAGTTTTTTGCTTGTCGAGGATTCCAAAAATAAAGTGCATATATATTGTGTATTTTGTAGGTGACGGGATCATCACATGGATATGATGGCATAGACGGTGATCCTAATTTAGAACATGATGATGAGGATGACCACACTTGGGATGGAAGTGATAAACAATGATGACCTTGAATCTGATGTTGATGGCCACTTTGAAGTAGAAAGTGACGAGGGAGCTTGAAGACAATGGTGAAGACGATTCTCTCCAAGACGGTGACTAACTAATGCCAACAGCTCCAAGTGGCAGACATGGACCTCCTTTTGGTAGATTTTGGTACAAAGTTAGGCCGATGTGCAGCTAACTAGGCTGATGTGCAGCTAACTAGGCTGATGTACAGCTAACCTTTTGCTAATGTTTAGTTGCTGGCAATTATTTTTCCATATGCATGTGGTGTTGACATGTAGGAATGATACTATATTGCCACCTAGACCTAGAATATTTGCAGACTATTTGCCATCTAGGCATGAACCTTGTTTGATGGAGTATTAATATCTAGGCATGAAATTGTTGTAATGAACCAGTATGGATGTTGGTTGGAACATATATTCATGTTGGCTGGAATATATATTTATATGGATGACTTTCTGGTTATGTTTAAATATATGGTTCCTAAGGATGTATTTATGGGAATGGAATTGTAATTACCATGCTGGTTATACTTTGTGAGAGTTAACTTGGCGGTTATGGTAGCCAAAGAAAACAATGATTACCTTGAGTGGTTCACACAGCCAAGGAAATTAGAATTTACTTGGCGGTTCATGCAAGTCAAGGATTTAAAGTTTTACCCTCAAGAATATAAATTATCTTGGCGGTTCATGCAGCCAAGGTAACAGTGTTTCCTTGAAGGTTTGAAACCCCAAGAAAATATGTATTTACCTTGACGGTTCGTAGCCCTCAAGAAAAGTAATTTCCTTGAGGTGTGTCACACTCAAGTAAACACCTTTCCTTGGCGGTTCATCCATTTCCTTGACCATTTGACAAATTAAGTCGGGCCTCATTTGCTTGGCGGTTAGCCTCCAAGGAAATTATCTTGAGCGTCGAAACCGCCAAAGAAACTAATTTCCCTTACACTCTATTCTTGGAGTGCTTTTGCTTGACGGTGTATGGTCAAGGATCATTTCATGGCTGCTTTTTCCTCTATCCTTGGCGGTTTTGGGCACTCAAGGCTATTCGGATTCTGGTAGTGGTAGAGTCTAAATAAGAAAATAAGCCTTTGGTTTTTCTCCGTCTCTTTAACAAATGTGCCGCCACATCAGCAAAGTGGTATAAATAAGAGGGTAATAAATAGGTTTAGACTCTATGATAGAGTCTGCATTGCATTGTGAGTGTCCTAATCATAGTTATATTAGATCCCGTGTAGGTGCAATCTACAGGTGTGAAGGGACAGAAGACAATGCCCGGAGAGGGGGCTATTGTGTGCTCCCACATGTCATGTCCAAGCGCACACCCCATGCCAAGACAATCCAGATCATGTCGAGCCCACTAACATGACCATGATTAGCAAAGACGAGTCAGCACCTGCCCATTGACAATACAACGACTTAGGTAGAGCACCTAATCGACCTGGACCTGTGTAGAAAAACTTCCAACACAAAACTGTCGCTCTGAAGACGCCCCCGATGGCAAGGCATCACTAAAACGATACAAGATAACGGTGATGACAACGACTAGGTAGAAGCTATGAACACCCACTAGTAACCAAATCATTTTGGGTGACGCACAATCAATTTTGCGTGACGCGCATGAGCGCCCGTCGCCCTGTAAGGTCACGGTAAATGGAGGGAACAACCGTGGCGGGCAGCTTGTGCCCGTCGCGGTTAATAAAAAATTTTTTAAAAACAAGAAAGCCTAGATGGGCCCAGATCCGGGCTTAGATCTGGCCTCGCGCTCGCCGCCGACCCGCCGCCGCCGCCGGCCGGATGAGCGCTGACGAAGCCAGATCCGCCGCCGGGTACCTGCGCGGGCCCTCCGCCGCGAGGAAGGAGCACCGCGGCCACGCGTGCCGAGGGAGGGGTGGCCGCCACGTCGAGGTATGGAGGGATCCGCCGCGCGTCGAGGGAGCGGGCGCCGCCACCGCGTCGAGGTAGGAGCTGGGCCCGCCGCCGCCGAGGAAGGGGCCGCCGCCGCCGAGGGGAGGGCGCCGCCGCCACCACGATCGAGGTAGGAGCTGGGCCACCCGCCGCGTCGAGGGAGGGCGCCGCCACCACGTCGAGGTAGGAGCTGGGCCGCCGCCGCGCCGAGGAAGGGAGGGGCCGCCGCGCTGCTGCCAATCGTGGATCCGCTCGCCAAATCGCCGTCGTGGATTTGGTCGACTCGTGGGAGGCGGCGGCCGCGGGGGAAGTGGGGAGTCCGCTCGGACTCGTGTGAGGGCCCGAGGAGAGGAGTGAGGTTAGGGTCGCATGTATGAAGTGCCGGCTATATATGACCCGATAAGATACCCGATTTGGGCTCACCATGGGCCTCGACGTTTTGTGCGTGATCGGGCCTTTTTTAATGTGCCCGCCTCGAAAAAATGGTTGGTATTTTTAGGTGACGGCCTTTTTATAAAAGCCCGCCCACGGTTATTTATTTTACGTGGACGTGGCAAATGTGCCCGCCACGTTAAATAAAAAAAGTGCTCGCCACGAAAAATCATGGGGATTAACCGTGATCGGGCAAACAATACGCCCGCCCACGGAAAAGATTTTTCAGGTTCACGCAAAAATCATTTCGCTACTAGTGACTGAACTACCATCAACAGACTTCAACAATGACCGTGTAGGAACCGATCGACTACAATACCAAAATCAACAAAGGCCGTGGTAGCTATTGTGAACTACATGATTATATCATAGCAATCGAAGAAGAGTTAAGCACACGTGAGACACAATCTGTAACGTCCGGCCCGACAGAATCTAAGCGGTGAGGGGAACAAGGCAGTGCATCAACAAAGCCTTGAAGAAGGTGATGACATCCACCGACGCCAACTTCATTATGAGGAGCACCCAAAAGGGACTTTGTCACTAAAATTGCCCTAGGAACCTCCGACAACCCACCGAGCAAAATGACGACGCCTCCAAACTGATGATGCTGCCGCCACCATCATTGGCCCAAGGCAAAAAGTTTTTCCAACTAGATTTTATCCCCTATCTCGCCATCGGCGTAGTTACCAAAGGGGCAGCGGTGGCCCGCCTTAGAGCAAAGATGCTCTGCTCTGGTTGCTTTTCAAGACACAACGCCATGGGAAGCTCAAAAAGGGATCTTCCCTATCACCAAATTTACTCCCATAGCGAAAAGTGCAGCTGGCCACCTCCACGAGCCTTGACACCTCTGATCTAGGCGGAGCGGGCGCCCCCTGACGAGCCCATGGCAAAGCATGAAGTGGAGCGGCAGGCTGGGGGATGAACCCGTGCACCATCAGCCACGGCATGGGCAGATCCATCACAACATCGCCACAGCATGAGCCGACCTCAGCAAAGCGCCACCACGAGATGGCAGCGCCGCCATGCCCACGCACCAAGCATTGCCGCCCACGCCTGTGAGGGGCGCCGATCGTGCCAGCCGTAATGACGCCCACAATAGCTTGCCGCCTATAGAGGCGCCGGACCTATCGGGCGGCCTAGTCCTTGGCCCGCCGGCCGCCTACTCCGCTTAGTGCGCTTAACTAGCCAGCCGTGGCACCTGCTGCCCCCCGGATCTAGCCAGATTTGAGGCCAGGAACGCCGGATCCGGGACTAGGAGGCGTGATTTGGCCCCACACCGCCCACCTTTTGCACCCGCTGGCCTCGAAGTTTAATTATTTGCACCCGCTTGGCCAGCCATAGCATTGTGGGAAGCGACTAGGGCATCGATCCATCAGAGCGACACCGGATCTACCCTTGAGGGCGCGGATCGACCGTCCCTGCCGGGTCATCCCGACTGCCATGGAAGCAAAGACGAACTTGAGCAAGACGAGAGGGGTGGGGGAGCCAGGTGCTACAGAGCCTTCCTTTTGCGCCGCCAGAGGGCCACCACGCCACTCAACGGCTTGAGCAGCAGCGGCGGGCGCTGGGAAGCTGGCCGGCGATGGGTGAGTTCGGCGTCATGCTTGTCGCCCCAAGTGGCCTAGCTCGGGGACTACGCAGGGGGGCGGGGGGTGTTTCCAACAAACAGAGCCTAGTTATCAAGATTTGGACTTCATCACCCGTTAACTTAGGGGCATAATTATACTTCGCTTATTTTTTTCTAGACACTTATTTTAACTGTCGTCTGATTCCTCCCCTCTTCCCTTTGTATAAAAAAAATCTAAAATGAACTCATCAAACATCAAAAGTACCCCAATCTCAAAGGGAAAATAATAAAACTAACACTTCCTTTCTCAACGGGGAAATACTAAGAATAATACAAATTTTCTTTTGTGAATAAATACTTGAAGTATTTCTTTTTATTTGATTTAATATGATGTCCACACATTTGCATACATTTGAAAACAGAAATTTAGATAACCTCAACTCTGTAGTAGTTGCACAGACAGATAATAGTACGGACGTTACATATCTAGTTGCCTTTCCAAGACGACAGTGGAGGCGTCTCTGAGTCTCTCCAGGTGTTGAGGAAGGTGCTGTGGTAGCGGTCACCTTGGACGACATCCATGGCGGCAAAGGACTCGAGCTCCGCCATCTCCTCCGGCGTGAGCTTCACCGACAGCGCTCCCAGATTCTGGTTGAAGTTGGTGATTTTCGTAGTTCCAGGTATGGGGCAGACGTCGCTTCCCTGGTGGTGGTGAACCAAGCCAGCGCAAGCTGCGATGGTGTGCATCCTTTCCTTGCAGCCATGTGGCTCACACGCTCGAATATTACAGCATTCTTCTCCATGTTCTCTGGCTGAAATCTTTGAAGATTCTGAAAGAAGATCGTATTGAATGGTGCCATTACATTCAGTACAGGATAAAAGCACAATACATGGTGTATTGGAGTTGGATGGATTATGAACAGGAGTATAGTAGGATAGGTCACCGTACCTTGCGGAAATCGTCATCAGGCATCTCATGGACAAGTTTGGCTCCGCTGGAGAAGAAACCTCTGCCCAATGGACTGTATGCAACAATTCCAATTCCATGTTCTCTGAAAATTGTCAGAACAGAAAACAGCATCATTATGTATGTACATTGGCTTCTGATCCATCCCCAACAATCAGCGTTTTCCGTGCCTTGGCACCAAAAAGAAAACAATGGGGAGATTCGAGATATATAATTATATTTTGTACCTACCTGCAGGTTGGAATTATATCTTGTTCAGCATCTCTAGTCCAAAGAGACCACTCTAGCTGGACGGTGATCGGATGAACTGCGTGCGCTCTTCTAATGGTTGATGCCGACGCTTCTGATAGCCCAATGTATTTTGATCTTGCCTTCTTGAACCAACTTCTTGAGCTCGCCAATCTGCATATATCAAAAATTCAGTACGTACTTGTTGTTTAGCTACCAATTTGCATATATATCAAAGTACAGCTCGCAATGCAATTCGAGCAGTGCATGCAACGCAACTAATTTTACAACTCACAGTGATCTCGATGGGCACCGTGGTGTCGATTCGGTGCTGGTAGTAGAGGTCGATGCAGTCAATGCCGAGCCGCCTTAGGCTGGCCTCGCACGCCGCCTGCACATATGCCGGGTCGCCGCGGACCACCTCACGTCCGGCATGATGCCAAACTTGGTGGCCACCTGCACCTTCTCCCGTACGCCATGCAACGCCTTGCCGATGAGGACCTCGTTGGTGTGCGGGCCATAGGCGTCGGAGGTGTCGAGGAAGGTGACTCCAGCCGCGATGGCGTGGCAGAGGAGCGACACCATGTCGGCCCTCTGGGCTTGCTCGCCATAAGCCATGGACATGCCCATGCAACCCAGTCCCTGTGCCGAGACCTCCAGCCCCGCGCGAGCCCAGCTTCATCGTGTGTGACCGCGGCGGCAGAACACACGCCGGTTCAGCTGCTGCGGCCATTGCTGATTTGCTGGACTGGACTCTGCGGTAGGAGTAGCGCGGTTGTTGTCGCGTTCCGTGCACGGCGTACTTGTAGTAGAACCCAGGAGCTTGCATCACGGAGTGTGCAAGAGGCCGTAGCACTGCCTCTAGCTGGTACCTCTAGGTGGATGATGACAAAGGCAGCTGCTAGCGTCATTGCTTAGGTCATGCCGCCCAACACGGATCTGCAAAAGGTCTTCACGATTATGAAAAAAGACTCTACTACACGAACGAATGACTTTTACAAATGGTTATATTTGGATTGGTACCGGTCTTTATTTTCTAGTACGACTAAATAATATGACACTACTACACGAACGAATGATTTTTACAAATGGTCATATTTGATTGGTACAGGTCTTCAATGATTATGAAAAAGACACTACTACACGAATGACTTTTACAAGTGGTCGTATTTTCTATTACGACTTTTAACAAATGGTCTTATTTGTTCGCAGAGGTGAGACGATTTTCAGGAGCACTAAATGATATGACTCGTAGTTTCTAGAAATCATTTCTTGCAATCCAAAAAATGAAAATCAGCAGCAAAAAAGTATCAAATTCTCACGGTAGGTGTACCCAGGTTTGTTGTCAGTAGTAGTTTTCTTTATGTCCAGGGAATATAGTTAAAATTCAGAACTGAATTTTCATCCAATTTCTGTTTGATTTAATTTGTTTCAGGGGTATACATGTCTCATAATGTAAGCCAACCGTAATTTTTATTGTTGGGACTTGGCATTTCTCTATGGGCCAAGCCCACTGAAGAAGAAGGCAAGTGGAAAGTGGGGTGACCAGGAATCCAACCCCACCGAGGGGTAAAATCTAAATCTACCTTGCTTATAAACACAGAGGGTGCCATGAGAAGGGGCTTACTCTCCTCCTCTCTTAGATACACACACTCAAAACCCTAATTACCTCACACCTCCTCTTTCTCCTCAACCTGTTCGAACCCAAGGTTCCAACATTGGCGCCACCGTGCTTGGCACGAAAAATTTTCTGAGAGCTGAAAGTGAGCAACCTTCGGCTGAAAACCTCCTCCATCTCCGCTGTCGGAAAACCTCCACCATCTCCGACGTTGGAAGACCATCTCCCACCTCTGTCATCAGGAAAACCTCCTCCATCTCTGCTGCCTGAGGACCTCCTCCATCTCTGTCGCCAAGACCATCTTGTCGTCGGAAAAACCTCCTCCACCTCCGAGTCATCGAAAACCTCCCTCCATCTCCGTCATGGGAGAACCTCCTCCATCTCCGCTCATCGGAAGACCTCCTCCATCTCCGCTGCCTAAGACAATCTCCGTGGTGGAAAACCTAGTCTACCTCCGTCATCGGAACCTCCCCTCCATCTCCCCGCTGCCAGGAAAACCTCCTCCATCTCCGGCATCGAAAACCTCCTCCATCTCCGCTTGGGAAGACCTCCTCCATCTCCATCTTCGAAGAAAACCTCCATCCGGAAAACCTCCTCCACCTCCCATCGAAAAACCTCCTCCACCTCCATCTCCGCTGCTCTGGAAGACCTCCTCCACCTCCGCCGATGGGAAAACCTCCTCCATCTCCGCGGGCGGAAGACCTCTCCATCTCGTCACCGGAAGACCATCTCCGCCGTCAAAAAACCTCCTCCACCTCCGCCGTCGGGAAAACCTCCTCCATCTCGTTGTCGGAATCCTCCTCCATCTATGTCGCCAAAAACCTCCTCCATCTCCATCGCCTAAGACCATCTCCGCCCATCTTCGTGCCGGAAGACCATCTCCGTCGTCGAAAAACTTCCTCCATCTCCGTCGCCGGAAAAACCTCCACCATCTCCGCTGAAAACCTCCTCCATCTCCGCTACCGGAAGACCTTCGTCGCGGATCTCCGCTGCGGAGAAACTCCTCTCCCCTTTTGTCGTGGATCTCCGCTCGCCGAAAAACCACCTCCTTCCGGGATCTCGGCCGTCACGAAAACCTCCTCGACCGATCTTCGCCGGGATCTCCGCCGCCGGAAAACCTCCTCCAGCCCAACATTCGCCGCCATCCGACCTTTTCGTCACCAGCTTTCATCGGAGCTTTGTCTGGCCAGGCTCTTTGGGAGGAAGCTTCATCCTATGAGAACCCCCGAGGAAAGGTAAAAATCCTCAAAGCAAAAGGTATCATCTCCTTGAACCTTCGTAGCTAGCGGGTGTCTTTACGTTTTAGGCTTCCAGCTTCACCAATCTCTATTGAACTATGGAAGTGCACCTATTTGGCTTGCACAAGGCATCTATTGAACTATACGAATGAAACTAATGTAGCCTCTGGCCTCACGTGATATTGGACCTTCGCTTGTGGAAGCGGTTCCTTTTCTTGTGAAGGATTATTTTTCTCGTGCCTTGAACCTGTAACCTTCGATCGCATATTCATGACTCCTACTGAACTACCGCAACATCCAAAGCTACGATGACAGACAATTGTACTTGCTTCAGTTCAAATCGTCTCTCGAAAAGCTTGAATTCAAAATTGGTTTTCTGGGCTTCCTACATCTCCGATGGCTTGCAGGAACACGACACTTGACTAAGGTAACAGTAGCATCTTAGCCTAAGGCATCTGCACCTTTTTGGACCGAATAAGGCATTTTGCACTGTGCGCACATCTAACTTGTGCTTTGCAAATATCTTAGCCTCCGTTTACAAAAATTATACTACTGTTTTTGCGATATATATTTAAATTCTCGTGCAAGAACCATACTAGAACAAGCATGTTTTTCTTGCTCACTTATACGTGTCTACATA
>JADLZK010010287.1:0-56221 GCA_015847255.1 Hyparrhenia diplandra
AGTACAAGACTTAAGAAGGTTGAGGGTATAGAGAGGTTTACTAAGATAGCTAAATCTTAATTTGGTAAGTGATGTTGATAATATTCTTATGGGGATGTACTCAAAGGAAAGTAAGGCCGAAACTCACTATTCCCCCAAGTAACTTTTTCCTACTTAGTCCTATCCAACGGGATGTGGAATCCAAAGAAATCAATGGTACCTTTGTCACTACCACGAACTACCACGCTCAGGAAGGTAGGGTGTATCTATGAGATACCCGAGCCTAAGCACCACGCTTACACTACGAATATTACCTTAACCTATTGCAATAGATTAAAGTACTCAAAAAAGAGAGACTCATAGACCAATAAGAATAAATATAAACAATATAACTTACTAAAAGAAGAAGTAGATTACCAGAGTAATTCCAAATGTAGATTAACTTCCACCGAGGTACAAGTATGGAGATAGCACCGACAGGCCGGTACTTCCTCCGATTCCTTCCCCTCTCTATCTCTCTTGTTCTAAAGATTAGAACTAATGAGTTCTAATCCTCTTATACTAACTCTTCTAATTGTAGTTCTAATATGCTTCTAATTACATTCTAATTCACTAATCTCTTAGAGAGAGTTGATCCTTACAAGGGACCCCTCTACAACTGAGAGATAATGAGATATAATGAATTGATAATGAATTAGGGTTTCACCCTGGGGTCAGGGGGTCTTCTTATATAGGCCTTGGCGATGAACGTGAACCCTTGGATCAAACCGACCTTGGCAACGGTGTAGATACAACCTCAAAGTCGGTAGTAAACCGACCTAGAAAGGAGAGGTCGATTGTGTGGGTCCCACCCGGCGGCCGGCCTAAATGGGCTTTGGGCCGCGCGGTGGCCTGTCTCTCCTCGGCCTCTGGTTCCTTCTGGTGTCTTCTGGTGTCTTCTAGAATGTTTTAGTCCACTTTTCGGGTTGAGTTACTTCACGGTCAAGTCTTGTCATCATATTGGATGTATATTTTGAAACTTTCTCCATTCTTCTCTCGCATTTATCTGTTAAGTCCCCTCGAAAATGTATAAATCACCAAAGCTCATGGAATTATGTTAGTTAAACCCCTAGACTTATGTTTATATTCATTTTAAACCTTTATTCATGTTTAGTTGACTAGTAATTTTATGCTATAACAGGTGTCAACAGCAAGCTCATAGACTATTTGTGCATTTGTATGTGCATGATCATAATGAAATGTTGCATTGGCAATTTAAATTCAATATACATGATTGCTTGGTGTATGCTAGTTTTTGAAAAATTGATTGATGATTGACCAACTAGCATGCATAGGATGTATCTAGACAAAGCTCACATTTTAGCCTATAATGTTGATCTCATGGGGTATGTTGAGTTTTGATGATTGTCTAGTTACATTGATGCTAAGGACTCCGATGGTTTCACGCTTCAAAGGTCCGAATTCTAGAACCTTAGCATCTCTTTTGGTATTAGTATCTCTCCCCAAGATTTCTATTCATACATATGTGCCAAATTGATCCAAACACATGGAAGCACATATGTAGGGGGGAGCTACTACTACCAAAAACCGAACCTTGAAATGTTTGTCCAATCTATGATTCATGATCAAAATGCTATGGACAAGCAATTCAAGTTCAATTGAATTTTATTTCATATCTTTGTGAATTTGGTTGTCATCAATTACCAAAAAGGGGGAGATTGAAATCTCATGTTTGGTTTTGGAAATTGATGACACACTTTTTGGACTAATCCTTTGCTCTAAGTGATGACTTGAGATAGGATTAGGTGGATGACGTGGAGCATGATGATCATGAACATGGACAATGTCGGTGGACTTGATGGATCGTCAAGCTCGGTGATCGGCTTGAGAGAAACCCGGGAGATCAAGGCAAAGGTATCTTGATAGGGTTTTCCTTTTGGTGATCAAGACACGATAGAGCGTGTGATCACATTATAGGATAGATAGCCGACTATCAAGAGGGAATGCCGCGACAATCCTTTGGTGAAGTGCTTCTAGGTCCAATTGACTTGCATATTGCATTTAGGACAATGAGAGCACTAACTTCGATCTTGCCTAACTTATCGACGAGCTAACATGCATGATAACGTGACCATCTTGGACATGTTGGCAACCTAAGGCAAGAGGCGAAGCAAGTTTGAAGAAAAGAGCAAAGAAAAGGATGAAGAAGTCGCTTTGTTTCGGGCGACCGTGACGACGACCGGGCGTCGACCGGACGCACCGACCGATGGCTCTGGTCAACGCGTCTAGCGAGAGCTCGCAGCAGCTAAATCGACCGGGACGCCGGACCGGAAGCACAACCGGATGCTTCCGGTGCTCGACCGGAAGCGTCGACCGGACGCATGGAGAAGGCTGCCAGCTGTGGGCCCGAAGCTTGTCTGTTGTGACCGGAAGCGGTGATCGGACCCGCGACCGGACTCGCTGGTGAGTCCGGTCAGTGCGTCCGGTCAGCGCGCAGAGAGCTCTTTTTGAAGGCCAACGGCTCTATCTCGTGAGGGGGTCTATATATATTGGTTTGGCCGGTATTGGGACCTCTCTCTTGCACATTTGAAGCTTCCAACTTGCTATTGAGCTTGTGAGACTCCTCTCCACTCATCTCTCCATCTCTAACTCGGATTCTTGGTGAGATTGAGAGTGATAGAAGTGCATTGCTTGCATCGGTTGCATCTAGAGGCACTTCATCCTTGGAGAAGCCGCGGGATTCTTGTTTTCTTGGAAATTTGCCCGGTTCCCTAGCGGCTTGGAGCAAGAGGCGGTGTTGAGCTCGATTGGAGCTTGTTCGAGGCCACACCGGTGGTTTGTGAGGGGTCGTTCCTTACCCCGCGGGAGATTCGCGAAAGGAGCACTAGTGGATTGCTCGTGGCTTGTTGGACCCTCTCTTGTGATCGTTTGCTTGAGCTCCCACCGGGGATTTGGCACCGGCCATTAAGCTTAGCAACCGTCAAGTGAGTGTGTCGCCACAATGGGGAGTAGCGTGCCGGCAAGCACGTGAACCTCGGTGAAAAATCATCGTGTCAACCTTGTTGTGCTCGTTGGAGATTTCTTGTTGATCACGGTGATTGGCTTCCACCTCTACACATCGACGTCGGTATATGAAACACCTCCTCATGTATTTACTTTGATATCTTGTGTAGAATTGCTAGGTTGTTTAGTTAGCTTGAGTAGTTTAGTTCCTAGTGCTTGAATAAGTTAGAATTGCTTGTTCACCTAGGAGTAAACTAGCGACATAGCTTTTGTGTGGATTAGAGACAATAGAATTGGCTTGTGGCTTGCGTAACTAGATTGTAGCACCTCTTATTTAGCTTCGCCATATTATTGTCTAACTCGGTTGTTTAGTGTTGTTGCAAGATTTTTTAATAGGCTATTCACCCCCCCCCCTCTAGCCATTAGGACCTTTCAAGCGGCCAGGGCAGCGCCTGGGGGCGGCCCCTTATCAGCGGCGGCGGCTGCCGCTGGGTTGTCCTCCAACACGGGCGTCGTGGTCGTCAAGCGAAGGGGAGGTAGGGGGATCCTTGGGGCGGTGTAGACGTACTCCGTGCGACGAAGACGCGTCTCAATCTCGTCGAAGCTTCGGGCCGATCTTGGCTGATCTCGTCAAAATTTCGTCAAACTTTGGTTTGAACCTAACTTGAAATTTGTTTGGGAATTTGGCCCTTCCGTCCGTTCGCCGACGGCTACCATCAAACGGCGGTGGGTCCGAAGAAGAAAAGACCGTAATACCCCTATACCATCCACTCAAGTCGCATCTTGTTCGGTGTTTCCCCTACCCCCTTCATTGAATGGAGTCGAAAGACCGCGCACGAGTTTGGGCGACGCCGTGTCAGCCATCCAAACCCTAGCCAGCAGCGCTGGAGGACATGTATGGATCCAATGACCTTCCTGCAGCGGATCCACCAGGGGCAACCCTGGACCCACCTCACCCGCGAAACGGGAGGGCGACTCTCTTGGTTTCGGGGCCTGTCGCCTTGTTCGGCACCCGTGCGAGGTGGCGTGACCCTGGGTGTCGACCGCGCGACCCAGGTCAGTGGCGTGGTGCAGATTGAGGAGAGCGCTGCGAAGACTTATAGTTTTCATCCATTTGTTTGAAATTTGTGTATATGTGTACTAGGAGTTAGTATTTATATGCATATGGAATGGTATATAAAATAGCCCTTCGTGGCCCTGGTGATATGCCTTTTCCCCTCTTCCTCCTCTGATCCCCTCCAATCCCGCCGCCCGCCGACCCCCCCTTCCCTCCTTCTCCGGCGACTTCGCCCGGCGATGAGGGTGGAGGGTCCGGTCCCTCCCTCCTTTCTCTAGTTATAGTAGTTCCTACTTTTTTATTTTGCCTAGGTTTGGTTAGTCACCGCCGGAGAGCTCCAATCGCCGTCGTCGCCATCGCCGCCGTAACAGTGGCCTACTTCGTCGACGACGGCCTCCATGCTCCGGTGAGTTTGACAAATAAGGTTCCCATCGCCGCCCCCCTGCAGATCTCGGCTCCCCACTCCATCTTCTCCCCCAACCCGCCTCTCGCCGAGATCTGTTTCCACCTTCTCCATGTCCGACGCCGCCATCCACTCCTACCTCCGCCTCCGCCCTTCAAGCGCCCGGTCTTACCGTAGGGACCATGCGCCACCGTTCGGGGAAGTGAGCCTCCCACCGGCTCCGACGGCGGCCACCTTCTATCCGCCGACGCCGTTTAACCTTCATCTCCGGGCGTTGGTGATGATTCGCAAGACGCCGTCGTCGACCACTACAAGCTTCCACTACGTGAAGCCCTTCCGCAACACCGCATTTATGCGCCCATGGGACGCCGCTGCAGCTCGCCAGAACTTCCTGCCGGTGGTGGTGCCTGGATCTAGATCTAGGGGTCTATTGTGTAATTCGGTCCTTCTCCAAGGACCTTTACGTAAGTCTGCCGCTTTATATTAATATATGAGTTGTTTATTGTCAAAATATATATATATATATATATATATATATATATATATAATAGTACTGATTTTGGAGGTTAATGATTATATATAGCATGATATGCATATAAATATTCATTTTTCTGAGAGGTAAAAAGGTTATTTTACCACGCTGTTGACACAGTTAACATGCCAAACTGACGGAAGGGCAAATTCCCAAAGAAATTTGAAGTAAACCAAAATTTGACAAAAAGTAGGCAACAAACTAAGGAGCAGTTTTTTTTTCAGGGGCGAAAACCAAATTTCCCCCGCAAAATGGGACAATTAGATCCATACCATCGAAAGAACCAGAGTATAGAAAAATACCATCTAAAGATTCACATTTAGAAATTTAGCATCAAAAGATTGCTTAGGTGTAGCTTTCTACCATTTCCGTTAAATGGATGTTAACTGAAACGTTGGGCTGCTACCGCAACGTCCTCTTCGAGCGCCGCTGCGAGCTAGCAGGCTCCGGTGAGAGTCGTGGTCTGCTGCACACGTGGATCGAGGTGGTGTTGATGTCGGCCACAGTGGTGAAGTCAGGCGAGGACGACGACCGCAACGCTTTTGCTCCCTGGCGGCTGCATCGGCGATGGCAGCGGCCAGCCACTGCAACCAACCATAGCGGCCGCATCTGCATCAACGACAAATGCTGCGAACTACAGCGACCACGATGCATCGCTTCGCAGCAGACATATCCTCATCCGCGCCGGCAGCAGTGAGGTGCGACAACTTCGAGTCCACTACTTTGCTCGGCTGGGCTTCAAACTTAGACCAATGCGCCACCGTCGTTGATGTTGGCTGTCGACGAGGACTGCGCTCTTCTTGAAGCCCGCTGCAGTGCTGAGGCCTCTACTGGCCTGTCTAGAGGTGGGAAAAGGAGAGGAAAAGGGTGGAACCATGGAAGAGGTGCAGCGCGTGTAGGAGACAGCGCTCCTGGCCGGGAGGCGTGCCGCCGGCCGATGGTCCTCGCGTTTGCTGCTGCGTGCGTATGCTCTTTTCTCGAGACGTTTGTGTTACAGAAAGTTAACAGGGATGCTACAAAACTATAACGGAGGGAGCTTTCAATGCTAAATTTCTAAACGTGATTCTTTGGATGGTATTTTTCTATACTTTGGTTCTTTTGATGGTATTGATCTAACTGTCCCCTCAATCTTCGGTAGCGTCAAAAGTAGCTGAGGATTGTCCGAGCCTCCGAGGACACAAAAGTTTGATGGAAAAACAAAAATGACTGAGCTTATGTTGAAAAAATACCACTCAGATCAGGTACAATGGGCCTAGTCACCGGCGAAACAAGCCCACCACGCCGCTTCCATCCGAAGTTGGAGGAGTGAGAAGGGCAAAGACGGGCGGCTCGCGGCTCGCTCGCTCCTAGCCGCAGAACCGAGACGGAACCGCCCGCTAGCAGCCTATCATCGACGATTCAGTAGGCGACTCATCTCCCCTCGATCCCGTGCTCCGCTCGCCTCCTTCGCGCCAATCTTCCCGCGAAAATCCTTCCCCGCGCGCACCAAATCGATCCATCTAATCCCCCGTACCACCATTTCATTCCTAGTCGCCATATCCAAACCCTAGATAGCAAATCGAGTTGTGTCTTTGCAAGATGCTACCGTCCAAGAGGACCTCTGCGCCACCGCCGCCGCCGCCGCCACCGCCAATGGCGATTCCACCGGCGTCGAGGACTCGATCCGTTCCTCCCTCAATCGGCGCCCAATCGACTCCATAGACAACCACCCCTTCGTGTTCACCTCTCGGACCATGGTTGCCTCGGTATCCACCACAATCTATGGCGCCCTCCTCCACTCCGTACTGGATTCCTGGGGTACAACATCTAGGCATGGCTAGTTCATCGGCTCAAGGCCCTTGGTGGGCACCTCCTTCATCTATCTGTTTATATTGAACTCAACATATAATTTTAGTGCTTCTTAACTTGCAGTGCTGCTCCTGACTTGATGGAAATTAGCTGGCTGCTCTGCTCTACTGAGGATCCAACCTTTATCGTGCCTTTGTCGTCTTTTTTTTTACAAAGGCAAGTATATTAGATTAAAGCAACGGTTTTACATCTAGGCCCTTTGAGAAGGAGACAATTACAAAAGGGACCCTAAAACTAGATCCTTGGTCACCGCCGGCGGGCAGGTCGCCGGTGAGCCGCATCTTGAGCGCCGTGGATGCTTATTTGTTGCGATGGTGCGGTAGGGCCTCGTCGAGCGAAGGCTTGAGTGGATGAAGACGCCCGTCAAGAAGACTCATCGCCGACGACCCAAAGATGTAGTAGATTCCGCATCGGCGGGCATGAAGTCGTCGTCCTCATAGCCGGTGGGAGGCTCGTTGTCGAGACGGTGCCGGAGGATCTTGCGGGGACCCGTTACATGTAGAGGCGCTGCTTGGTGGGCGGTGGAAGAGGCGAAGGCGGGCGGGGCGCAGTGGAGCGGCGGATCTCGGCGGCGGCGCGGAGGAGGATGAGCAGATGGAGCGGGGATGAGATCCGCAGGGAGAGGCGGTGGTGCTATTTTATTTAAACATACCAGGGCGATGGGGCCGACGGCGACGAGGAAGCCGATGAGGACGGCAACAGCGACGACGACGGCGACGCATCCATGGTAGTACATACCACTAGGGGCAAATACCAAGAAGGCAACAAGAAAACTAAGAAAACTAGAAACTTACTAGATCTACAGGGGGGGGGCCTCCCTACCCCTCGCTCACCGCCGCGGCGAGAACGCCGGAGGCTTAAAGGACCTAGGCGGGGGGCACGCTTCGACGCGAAGGAACCCTCCAATCCCAACGATATTTTTGTCGTCGTTTAGTCGTCGTTTAGATCAATAATCAATGGCTTGTATGCCGAGAACTATGAGTTGGCTTAATGTTTTATTATTCGTAAAACTTCGTAATGCCCAAGTCTTTGGTGTCATGGTACCGTATGCCATTAAGTTATGTGTGCAACGTAACCTATTATCAAGAAGTTAAGGAACCATGTTTTTTGTATGGCTAGTGACTGAATGGAATTCTTATTGTGTTGCTTGATGAAATGCCACAAAGTTGTATACCACAGCTGATATGCATATGCAAGTATTAAATACGTTGTCATTATTACTGCACTCCTCTTTAGCCAGTCTAATAGTTAGTAGTCTATTATATGTGCTGGCTAAATGCTGGGCTTGCCACTTCCATTTCGCCGGCAGCCGATGAAACCATTAAGGGAGTGTTCACTTCCCCTCCACCAACCCAAAAAGTGCTACAGTTTACTGTCATATCAAATCTCTTAACACATGCATGAAGTACTAAATATAGATAAATAAAAAAACTAATTGCACAGTTTGGCTGAAAAGTACGAGACGAATTTTTTGATCCTAGTTAGTCTATGGTGAGACAATAATTACCAAATACAAACGAAAAGTGCTACAGTACGTGAACCCAAAATATTTCACCAAGGGTGTGTTTAGCACCCTAACTTTCTCTCCAAATTCCACTATGCAAAAAGAAGATTCCCCATCACATCAAAATGCCGGCACACACGCAACGAAGTGCGAAATGTAGGTAAAAAATAAAACTAATTACACGCGGTTTAGATGTACATTACGAGGCGATTCTTTTAAGCCTAGTTACGTCATGGTAGGATAATATTTACCACTAACAAACTAAACGCGTCTTCAAATCCGCCGATGTGACATTCCTCCAAAATTTTACACCAAATTTTGGGATCTAAAACACACCCCAACTAAACACCCCTAAACTTGCTCTCAGGCCGCTCCGGGCGTCGGCTCCAAGGCCGCCCGCCGCGCAACCGCTCAAGCCGTGAAGCGTGCTAGCACCCACCACCGGCGGAGGCCATCATCTTCCACCCGCACCACCAGACTGGATTCGCCCGCCACCTGTCTCGGTGGCCGGCCACCACCGCACACCAACAGCTTCCTTTTCCGCAGCACCGATCCGGCGGGGCCCATTTCCACTTCCATTCGTTGATGCTTGCCGGCAGTAGTCCACCCTCCACAACCGCAGCCGCCATGGCACAACAATCTCTCGCTGAGTCTCTGTTCCCGTTCCTCCCTTCAAAGCGCCGGCACGCGGCACGCCCAAGAAACCAGCAAGCAGCCTCCTTCTCAAGGCTCAAGGCAGCATGCTGCAGCTCCCCGCCATGTCTTGTGCCGCCGCATTCTTAATCCTTGCCATCCTCGCCTTCTCCGTTACGCCGGCGCCGTCTGAAGGTGCCGGTGAAGCGGCCGTCCTGCACGCCTTCTTTGCGTCCCTGCCGCCAGCTTCCCGCCGCGTCCTCCGCCCGTCGTGGAGGGCAGCGAGGAACGCCACCACCAGTGGCCGCAGGTCGAGGAGCCACTGCGCGTTCTTGGGTGTCCAGTGCACCGCCACCGGCGCGGTTGCGGCAGTTAACCTCTCCGGAGCCGGGTTGTCCGGCGCGCTCGCGGCGTCCGCGCCTCGTCTCTGCGCTCTACCGGCGCTCGCCGCGCTCGACCTCAGCTGGAACCGCTTCACGGGCGCCGTCCCCGCCGCTCTCACGGCGTGCTCCGTGGTTGCTACGCTCCTCCTCCAAGGGAATCTCCTCACCAGTGCTGTTCCCCGGAGCTCCTCTCCTCGCGCCAGCTCCGGAAGGTCGACCTCAGCTACAACAGACTGGCCGGTGAGATCTCCAGCTCGGGCTCGCCGGTGCTCGAGTACCTCGACCTCAGCGTCAACACGCTCTCCGGGACAATCCCGCAGGAGCTGGCCGCGCTCCCGTCGCTCAGCTACTTGGACCTGAGCGGCA
Source organism: Hyparrhenia diplandra (assembly GCA_015847255.1). NCBI lineage: Eukaryota > Viridiplantae > Streptophyta > Magnoliopsida > Poales > Poaceae > Hyparrhenia > Hyparrhenia diplandra. Next base: position 9,709 of record JADLZK010010287.1, read on the forward strand.
ACAATCTGTCTGGACCAGTGCCGGAGTTCCCCGCACGGTGCAGGCTCGTCTACCTCAGCCTCTACTCCAACCAGCTCTCGGGCGCGATGCCCCGGAGCCTCGCCAACTGCGGCAACCTCACCACCTTGTACCTGTCCTACAACGGCATTGGCGGCGAGGTGCCAGATTTCTTTGCCTCCCTGCCGAATTTGCAGATGCTTTACCTTGACGACAACAAGTTCGTCGGGGAGCTGCCAAAGAGCATCGGTATGCTCGTGAGTCTGCAAGAATTGGTGGTGTCCAACAACGGGTTTACCGGGACTGTGCCGGATGCAATTGGGAAGTGTCACTCACTGACAATGCTCTACTTGGATCGCAACAACTTCACCGGGTCAATTCCGGTGTTCGTCAGCAATTTAAGCAGGCTACAGAAGTTCTCTATGGCCCACACTAGCATTTCTGGAAGAATTCCACCTGAAATTGGAAAGTGCGAGGAGTTGGTTGAGCTACAGCTCCAGAACAACAGCCTGTCCGGGACAATACCACCAGAGATTTGCAAGCTTAGCCAACTGAAGAAGTTATACCTCTTCAATAGTAGCCTTAGCGGCGAGCTACCTGCAGAGATCACTCAAATGAGAAACCTAAGAGAGATCTTCCTGTATGACAACAAATTCACTGGAGTGCTGCCCCAGGCCCTGGGGTTGAACACTACACCTGGACTTGTTCTGGTCGACCTCACAGGCAACCACTTTCACGGGCAAATTCCACCTGGTCTTTGTACTGGAGGCCAGCTCAGAGTTCTTGATCTTGGATACAACCAGTTCAACGGAAGCTTTCCTATTGAAATTGTTCGATGTGAGTCTCTCCAGAGGTTAATTCTGAACAACAACCTCATCAGTGGGAACATACCTGCACATTTGGGCGCAAACATAGGACTGTCTTACATGGACATTAGTGGTAATCTGCTCCATGGTGTGATACCTGCTGTCCTTGGTTCATGGCGCAATCTAACAATGCTTGATATCTCCAATAACCTCTTCTCAGGACCGATACCCCGTGAGCTCGGTGCTTTGACCAAGCTTGGGACTCTGCGCATGTCGTCAAACAGGCTTACAGGTCCTATACCACATGAATTAGGAAATTGTAAGGATCTTCTCAGTTTGGATCTTGGAAAGAACCTTCTCAACGGAAGTATACCTACAGAAATCACGACACTTGCTAGCCTGCAAAGTCTTCTACTTGGCGCAAACAGCCTCACAGGAACAATACCAGACTCCTTCACTGCAGCACAGGATTTAATTGAGCTGCAGCTTGGGGACAATTGTTTGGAAGGAGCAATTCCTCACAGCCTAGGCAACCTGCAGTTCCTGTCCAAAGCTCTTAACATTAGCCACAACAGATTGAGCGGCCAAATTCCAAGTAGCCTTGGCAACCTTCAAGATCTGGAACTACTTGACTTGTCAATGAATCAATTGTCCGGTCCAATCCCGTCGCAACTGAGCAACATGGTCTCACTTTTGGTTGTCAACATTTCGTTTAATGAGCTATCTGGTCAGGTCCCTGGAAGCTGGGCTAAGCTTGCAGCAAAGTCACCTGATGGTTTTGTGGGCAATCCTCAGTTATGCGTAGAGTTGGCTTGTGCTCATCGTTCCAGCAATCAACCTGCTGGGAAACCACACTACAGCAAGACAAGAATTATTGTGGCATTGGTAGTGTCAACTCTTGCTGTCATGGTTGCTGGTTTGTGTGCTGTTTACTACATTGTGAAGAGGTCACATAACTTGTCAGCAAGTCATGCCTCTCGCCATAGCCTGGACACAACAGAGGAATTGCCTGAAGACCTGACCTATGAAGATATCCTTCGGGCAACAGACAACTGGAGTGAGAAATATGTCATTGGAAGAGGCCGGCATGGTACAGTCTACAGGACAGAATGCAAACTTGGTAAAGAATGGGCAGTGAAGACAGTTGATCTGTCCCAGTGCAAATTCCCCATTGAAATGAAAATTTTAAACACAGTGAAGCACCGGAACATCGTCAGGATGGATGGCTACTGCATTCGTGGTAGTGTGGGCCTAATCCTGTATGAGTACATGCCCGAGGGAACGCTCTTCGACCTGTTGCATGAAAGGAAGCCTCGAGTGCCTCTTGACTGCATGGCACGGTGGCAGATTGCCCTTGGTGTAGCACAAGCCCTATCCTATTTGCACCATGATTGTGTACCCATGATTGTTCACAGGGATGTCAAGGCAAGCAACATACTGATAGATGCAGAGTTAGTACCCAAGCTCACAGACTTTGGCATGGGGAAAATTGTATGTGATGAGAATGCTGATGCAACAGTGTCTGCCATCATCGGTACCCTTGGCTACATTGCTCCAGGTAGGTTCTTTTATACTATATTTGTTTGGTCACATCACCCTGGCGATTTGAACTTTAGGGTTGACACGGTCTGCGTTATGTGTACCCAGAGCATGGTTACTCTACAAGATTAACCGAGAAGATTGATGTCTACAGCTATGGAGTAGTGCTCCTTGAGCTCCTATGTAGGAAGACGCCTCTTGATTCATCGTTTGGAGATGGTATTGACATTGTAACATGGATGAGAACTAACCTGGAGCATGAAGATCGCCGCAGCATCATAAGCCTCATGGATAAGGAGATGACGTATTGGCCTCAAGATGAACAAGAAAAGGCTCTGAGCTTACTGGACCTTGCGGTTTCATGCACGCAGGTCGCTTCCCAGTCTAGGCCTTCCATGAGGGAGGTAGTGAAGATTTTGTTTAAGATAGAAAAGTAAGTGTCTAGAAAAGTCTCTAGTAGTGTTATGACACGGATTGTCTTCTCATAGTGGAGTTGTATAGTTAGGAAAGTTTGCACTGCCTTCACAAAGTGCACCAAAAATTACGGTCAACTGTCACTCAGAGAAGATTTTTTTTGGCAGTATTCCACTCTCTTTGCAAGAATTGCAGCTGGGAATTGGGTATCATATTATAGAGAAAAAGTTACATACAACATATCTTATGTTATTGTAGTAATTTCAAAATATGTCACGACAAAAATGTCTAGAAAATAGGCCCTGTTTAGATCCCTTCATTTGGAGAAATTGGAATCTCTTAAGAAATTAGGCTATTTGGCTTGGAATGAGATTTCACAACTTTCGAAAGTTACATACAACATATCTTAAATTCCTAGGGTAGGAGATAGAAAATGGATCCTTATTCTCTGAATTAACGGATTCTATGGATTCTTCTTCCACACCAATAGTTTATTTGAAGAATTCAATTCCAAAAATCCAAACGGGCCTTAGATTAATCAGGAAAAGTAGTAGAACCAATACTGTTGAATGTTATAATTACTAGTAAATATGTCCATGTATTACATGGCAGAAAAAACCTTACCATGTCCAAGCACCATAAACATGGGACATCGTGCCACATACGCCTAGATGCGGCCGGCCTAGATGATAGAATGGCATGGTTTGGTAGTTTATTATATATTTTTTTTGGGGGGTGTCGTGGGGGGGGGGGTGTTAGGCATTGGTTAATGTTGGTATGATGAAAAAGGGTGTCCAGTGGCTACTTGAGGTTGTAGTGCCTTCAACAAATATAATCGACAATGTGATGGATCCATCAGTTTTAGGGCATAAAACACACAATATATGATCCAAATTAAATTTAGATAGCCTATTGAATTGTGCTTTAATCACTTTGCTGCCCAAGAAAATTGGCGCTTCCAGCCCAGGTGACTACCTCCCAATTACAATGATTCATAGCTTTGCTAAACTCGTTTCAAAGATTTTGGCACTACGACTTGCTCCAAGAATGGATGAAATTGTGGACAAAAATCAGAATGCCTTCATCAGAACACGTAGCATCCATGCCAACTATAAATATATTCAGAGGGCTGTTGTGTTGATTAGGAAGAAGAAGGTGCCCATGCTCTTACTCAAACTTGACATCTCCAAGGCCTTGGACACACTGTCCTGGCCGTTCTTGTTGGAGGTGTTCAAGGCACGGGGATTTGGTGACTTGTGGTGCAGCTGGATCATCGCCCTTCTTAGCACGGCTTCTTCCAGAATCATGCTAAATGGACAGCAAGGACCGCCCATCAAGCACATGCGTGGTGTTCGCCAGAGGGATTCACTATCTCCGATGTTGTTCATTATTGCCATGGGTGTACTACACTGCCTATTCAGCAAGGCATCCAGAGATGGCGTACTGCAGAAGATGAAACCTGCTGAGATCAAATTCCAGTGCAGCCTATATGCCGATGATGTGATTTTGTTCATTAGACCGACAGTTCAAGAAGCTATGGCAGTGAAAGAAATTCTAGAAATTTTTGGGGACGCGTCCGTCTTAAAAACAAATTTGGCCAAATGCTCGGTGACACCTATATTCGGTGGAGATGAATCTTTGGATCAGATTGTTGTTGTCCTTGGCTGCCAGGTTCAACATTTCCCAGTCAAGTACCTTGGCTTACCACTTAGTACCAAATCAATTCCTAAAGCTCACTGCCAGTCCATTGTTGAAGCAGTGGCACGGAAAATGCCACCGTGCCATGGATCTTTGATGGTGCGCAGTGGCAGATTGGTTTGGATCAAATCTGTACTCGGATCAGTCCCCATCTATGCCATGATTGCAGAGAATCTACCAGCATGGGCAAGGAAAGAAATCGACAACATTTGTAGGAAATTCTTTTGGGCCTGCTCTGATACTTCTGTGCAAGGAAAATGTATGGTTTCTTGGCCAACAGTGTGCAGGCCTACTGAGTTTGGAGGTCTAGGCATTAGTGACCTCAAGCTACAAGGGTACGCTCTCCAAACCAAATGGCTTTGGCTTCAGAAGATTGATCACAACCGTGCTTGGAGTCAGCTTCCGATCAAAACTGCACCTGAGGTTCTAGCTTTCTTCAAGGCGTCGACCTTTTCTATCGCCGGCGGTCGGAACATGCTTTTTGGGAAGATAGATGGATCAATGAAGAATCTGTTGCTGACATCGCGCCTTGCTTACACCAACTGGTACCCAAACGCATGCGCAAATCTGAATCTGTCCGCGATGGTCGTCCAGCAGAGCGTGGACAACTCATATTTCTGGAGATATGTCCGCAGATGCTATCATCGAATACCTCTTTCTCTGGAACACTTTGTTCGACTTCCAGCTCAGTGAGCAACCAGACAAAATTGTATGGCGCTGGACTCCTGATGGACAGTACACAGCCAAATCAGCGTACAATATGCTCCACACGGGATCAATGACATTCCAGGAACACAAATTTATATGGAAAACTTGGGCTCCACTAAAGATTAAAATCTTCCTCTGGCTGGCTTTTAAGAGACGTCATTGGACAGGAGATCGCAGGTTGCGGCACGGGCCGGAGGCACGCGAGGAGTGCTACTTATGTGAGCAAGGACAGGAGACCATTGATCACATCCCGTCTGAGTGCCCTTTCACCAAGGAAATTTGGTTCTACATTCTTTCGGTGTTCGGCAAGCGGTGGGGCTTCTTTGATTCGTTGGTGGAGACGGCTACGCACTTGTTCACTTGGCGACAAACGTGCGGGGCTCGACTCGCTTTTGCGCTAGTATCTTGGGAAGTCCGGAAGGAACGCAATGCAAGGTGGAGAGTCCTCGACCGACGAAGCGACCTCATGCGGATCATGAAAAAAGCCGACCCAATGGATTGAAGTGGAACGAAAAGGACGTGCTTAGCCTTGAATTTTGATTTCTTTCTCCGATGTTGTCATTTTTAATATGTAGTCCTATAGTGTGTTCACCGCTACTTCTGCGCGGATAGTATCGGGGGGAAGGCGATACCCGCGGATACGGATGCGGTCGCCATGGAATGGAATCCGGCCGTACTAAGAAGCAACCGTGATCCGGGATTTGGATCGCCCATGAAGCTAAATGGCCTAAATTTCACTCTTCCACACGACGTACTATCTTCCCCAAGCCGACCTCGCGACGCCGATTATATGCGCGGCGTCGCCTTGTATTATGTCATCCGCCTCCACACTTCCTTCCATTAAAGCGATGATGGCGGCGGTGGCGATCGGCCAGCGGCGGCGATCGGCCAACGGCGGATTGCCATTGGCCGGCGGCGAGGGAACGCAAAGGACCCTCTCCTTGCCCCTCGGGTGATCTCCTCTAGCCCTAGCTTTTAGATCAACGATCCTTGTAGTTATAGTTACGTATTCGCTTCACCATGTTTGATGATTTCTTTGACCAGCAAAAGAAGAAGAATAGTGTCTGTGAACTTGTCATGTGATCTATGGATAACTTTAAGCGATATTTTAATATGTGAACTATGTTTTATATTAAATCATGTTATTATTAATATTATTAAAAAAATGTTCGTATCCCCCATGTTTTTGGAGAATAGTGTATCCACGTATCAATTGTTGTACATATACTAGTTACGGTTTCTTCTTAATACTCTATTTCTTCTTAATGCAAAAATATATACACTCGTGCGTATTCGAAAAAAAAGCAATTAAAGAGACATCGACAATGGATTTATCAGGGAATGGGGCTCACCAAAATTAAACTAAAGACTATCCTGATTTGGAATTCATAAAAATCACAAAACCATCCATATGATAGGAATGGGACAGCAAAATGAAATACAGATAACAATAACTTTCAACCAAAGAAAGTTCATGCTAATGAATACAACGGAGTGAATGTAGTGAATAGTAAAATTAGGAAGAATGAAAACTATTTGCCAAAATTTATTCAAGAAAAATACAAATGCTATGTAATGTAATGAAAAAGGATCCAGACACACCACGCATGCGCACATGCTGCCCCCCTTGCTAGTTCTATAACTGAAGGAGACAGGCCCTAATGCTGACGGTGTGCCTTTCCTACCAGTTTTATTTAGAGTGAGCACACACCACAGTTGTAAAACATATATTTTTACTAAATTATGTCCCAGCAATAGTAATGTTAGTTAACTAATGCGTGTGTGACTGCAAATGGACAAAATGATTAATAATGGTGGCCAAGCGAGACCCATTTTTTTTTACTTCAGTAAAATACTTGTACATAACTAGGCATAACCACTCATGATATATTTTTTAACTTCTAGTGAGCCACTGATGAATACAATTGTGTAAGATGTTTGTTCGCAATCATAAAACCCAGCTGTAGACAAGTGAAACCTTGTTTCCCGGAGAGGCGACGCTCTCCTATGGAATCATACTACTTAGTGGTAATATAATCTATATACAAAATACAGTACATGCGCAATGGTTGTTTAGCTGATGGTTTCTGCGGCTGATAAGCCAGCTAATACTGTTTTATCGTGAGAGAAAACATTGTAAAATTGTTGATAAGTTCAAGAGAACAGGGTGAAACACATTGTAATAATCTGAACCGAGTTCTATATGACAAGCATAGTATTATGTGACCTTTATTTCCTATGGTATAACACCCCAAAATATCCATTTTGGGTTGTTATACGAAAACACTAAATAAAAACCAGGATTTAATAATTATTGACAATATAAAATAAGAAAAATATGGCTTATAAAATTTTTGCTAAGTTAATGAAAGAATGTCCTTGTTTGTTGGTCGCTTATGTATGCTCTTGTCATGTTGTGTTTTAGTGAGAAAAAAAAAAAAAAAAGCCTAAAAAGCTCAATCTAACCCCGAAAAGGGTCTTCTCAGTTTGTGAAAATAAAACCTTGAAATGCTATTCTTTTTTAAGTTGAGGTGAAAGGTTTGTTTAAAAATGTATTTCAAATTCTTCATGTGCTTTTGAAAACCTAACATCAAAACTCTCTTCTGGTTTCAAAAGCTTTTGCAAAAGAGGTTTTAAAATTAGGTTTATAAAAAGAAAAAGGCAATTCTTCTCTCCTTTTCCTTCTCCTTGTTTTGGGCCTGTTGCTTCTTTCAGCCTGACCAACAACCAGCGGCCCAACTTGGCCTGCTAGCCTTTGCCCCATGCAAGCACTCCTCTGCATGGGCCGACCCAGTTGTAAGCGACAACAACTGCCCGCAGCCACTGACGCGTGGGGCCCCACACGTCAGCCGGACACGCCGTCTCCTCGCACTCCGCATCGCGCGGATGCTACCGCCACTGGCCGATTGGCCCCATGCACACGCCCCAAGGTTCACCGGGCTAGGTAAGCCCCTAGCGTGTCGCGCCCCGTTGGAACCCTAGGCCCATGCCGCCCCCGAACCCTAACCCTAATTCGCGCACCATCGCTATAGCCGCCATTTGGTGGTCCGGCCACCGCCGTCGATCTCCCTCTACGACGTGTCCTCGTACAGTGCTCTCCCCGCTCTCTTTGCCACTCCCTAGGGTCCGCGCTCCAAACTGATAAATATTTTGTTAACTAAAGTAAATCGATCGAGTAGCTCTCTGTTATGTTGCTTCACCCATTAGTCGTGTCCCTTTTAACGGTAGCTCTATTCTTCGATCATTTGCGCTCTCGTGTATGTAGTACCAGGCCCTACCATTTCATCTGCTCTCTCTTTAGCCTCTCTTTTGATTGATGATTGTTCAGTCTTGTTTCCTTTGCTTGTCTATTTGTGTTGCTTGGTTGCTGCGAGTAGATGAAGAGCTGTTCGTTAGCACTAAAAATAGGAGCTGAGGGCGACAAGTGCAGAAGCAACTAGAGACCAGAAGATAGAAGACAAATATTCTGAGCAGCTAGACATTGGATTAAGGCAAGTGCAGACACCTTTTGATCATATTGTACCTACTCATATTCAATTATGAATATACTTTCATTACTTGTGTCTAAATCATATGAACCCTAAGGAAAGACTAGCCACATTTTATCCAAAAATAACCATGGGATGGTTTTGGGTAGATAGGTTGCAGCGCAGTTTCTTATCTCGCTCCACTCTTCTACTCACTTGTTTAATGAAAGTAAAACTTCCCTCTTCCTTATATTAATCTAGATGATGGACAATGGTTGTGGCCATGTTGGAGAAGGATGCTCGACTACATCATTGATTTGGTGGATAAAGGGGGAACAAGTAATGGAGCTTGTCCGGTTTGCTGGAGGTACCCGTGTCCACTCTTCCTAAGGACTTAGTCATGGAGCGGCCACCTAGGACAATAGTGCAATTTCAAGCTACATGGCTCTAGCTTGATTAATTAACATGTCACTCACTGTAGGGTGGATCTTTCAACTGGGATGGAACATAGGGTCTCATAGTTTTTAGTATGGCAATGGCACAGAGATCTGTGGACTCAAGGACGGTTTCCATAATACGCCTGGGTTATTCCTAGCGAGTGAACCCCTACCTTTGAAACCTGTGAAAGGTCTTGTAGTGAAACCCTTCCTGCTCTTCTTGGAAGAGTTTTTGGGGGAAAGGTCACCCTGGGCAAATGGAAATAATGACTTGAAGTGAAAGTGCACACCTTTGTAGAGTTTTAAACTAGTATACTAGCCGTGCTCACCATCAAGAGTGGAAGAGCTCTCACATGATTAGAACTGGACTCGCATGGATCTATGAAGACGGTGATGGATACTTGGAGGAGGTTGAGACCTCATTTTTAGGAGGGATGGATATCCTGTGTTCTTTAGGGATTGTTGTCCCCGGGTTACTATTTAAGGGTGTTACCTTTAGAGTGATGATAATGATATTAATGATAATACTAAAATACTATTAATTCTTACTTGCACTTTTGAGATCTTCAACCCACAATAGTAATCGGGTTGTATAACCATTAACAAATTTATGATATATTGTTACCTTAAAATGCTAGCGCAGTCAAATAGTGTCAGCCTATCTTTGTGTAAGCCATGCATATCATATACTTTTTGTCGGTACGTTTTGAGTTCGACATGGACTCACCCTTGTTATTGCCCCCACACCCCAGTGTGTTTGTAGTAAGGTTTGCCGTAAAAAAGAATAAAGATGATGTTGAGTTTTCTCAAGGATTGTCAGAAGTGCTTGGCGTATGAAGCAGCCAGTCAACTTTCCCTATTGACATAGAGCCTAAAGTGAGTCTTAGCTATTGTTCTACATTACTCGATGATTGTAAGTGTTGGTATATGTTATCCACTTTATAACATTGAATTATGATATTTCTACATTTGTGTTGTATGTGTGGACTTCTTGGGCACACATATGATGACTCTGGTCTTCCTTTGGAAATCATGGTGTGACATTTGGCTTGAGGGCATCCCGATTAATTTCATTTGCAACTCTAGGAAGTAGAACAACTTCGACTAGGATATGTCGATAGACATCGGTGTTGATAGTTAGTAGGCTAAGCATGATGTTCCTTGCACTTTTTGCAAACCACCCATAATTTCTATCAAAGTTTTGTCTACCTCATCATCATTTGCAACAATTTGCACCTACATCTTTGTTAGGCTAGTGGTATGGCCACTTCTTTGGTTCATTGAGACGGCGAGATCCCGTGTTCGAGCCATCATGTTGGCGCATATCTCGCCAAACTTCCTCTTGTTGCCTAATGTTTTTTTGTTCAATTTACGCTAGTGTAACATCGCGGCTAGAAACACCATGAGTGGCTACCAAACAACACCTAAGTTCTATTAATTATTAGAGATTATTAAAAATTCAGCATAGTCTCCTAGTAAACTAGTAGTTTGAACAAAAATACACAACATTGATGATGTAAATTTGGCCATCTCCCTTTTTGAGCCATGCGAGCAGAGTGTCGACCTACCTTGTGCCTAGCGCTCCTTGCCCTCACACGTCATCTCTCTCTCGTGTGAGTGGGACTGGAAGTTTGGGACGAAGATGAGCAAGCCCTATCGCCTAGCACTATGTAAAAAAAGGCCTCTACAGTCGCGCGTGCGCGTCTGCCCATTAGGGTCTCTAAATGTCTAACTTTACAGACCTGTCCGTAGCAAGCATCTGCAACAGGCTTTAATACAGACGGTATTTAGTGCGTCTCAAACTTCCCATCTGTATTGAACCCTTGTTACACACGCGCCGTGGAACGTCTGTGTCCTAGGGTTTTGCTCGACTGTGGTCTACAGTATCTACAGACATTATTGTCTAAGATGCGACTGTACCTCTGGAAACCTCACAGCACGCGGCATCGTGAATCGATCGCATCGCTGGCGCCCAAAAGTAGTGACGCCCGGAAAGATACGATCATCAGAAGCTTCCACTGCACAGACCCATTTTACAAAACTGCGTCTGTAACAATGACGCGCATGTCAGACGCGTGCTCGCACCATGCGCCTGTACCTGGTACATTGCCACAGACGACCGGCCAGTGAACCGTCTGTAAACGATTACTAACATACAGACCCGTGCGGACGATAGCCGACTGTAATAAGGGAGAAGTTACAGACATGTACCATACCAGTGTCTGTGGTTTCTGCTGCATTTATAGACGCGTGTGTAGATTACCTGTCTGTAGTTCCTTATCTCTTTTACAGACGTTTATTTTGTCCGGCACGTCTGTAGTTTTCGCTGAGTTTACAGACGTAGGTTTTCCGACTGTAACTGTTCCGCATCTTCAGAAATTACAGATGCGTGTCCCTTTCGCGTGTCGGTGTCGAGGTTTCTATTTCAGACACGTTTACCCGGTGCTCGATAAAAACTGACGCCGAGACTACAGACGGTGGTTCACAGACGCATCGGAAACATCTGTCGTTAATTATTTAGATATTACAGACGGATTCACGCGACAAAAATTATTCCGAAACCCACAGACGCTCGTTAGCCGCGGTGGTCTGTACTTATTTAGTTATTACAGATAGGTTAAGATGGGTTTGTACTTGTGCCGAGACTAGAGACGCCTGTAGAAAACTGAGACGCCCTCAGATTAATGATGACGCCGCACGCGCTAGAACCGTCTCCAGACCAAAGCATTGGTACTATTAATACGTATATAATACATATACACAGGTTCGATCACAAACAAATGGCGACGCTGCGGCATGGAAAATTCATGTGTATTTCTTAAAATTCATGTGTATCTCTAAAAATTCGTGTGTATCTCGAATGTTCTTCACATACAGACATACCCAGTTGTTCGGGGCACGCCACACGCATTGTTCACAACACAAATAACACAGTTCAAATGCATGTATCCACCGATCGTCATGCGGCAAGGGAAACAGAAGGAACTCACGGTTCCGCTAAACGAATACTCGCCTTCGGGTCGATGATCTCTTCCATAACAAACTTGGCGATCTCCTCTCTAATATCCTCCAAATTAATCGAATTTCCGGACAAATCGAAATCCTAATACAAAGAAAGGTAGGCATAAGTGTTCGTTGTACACATGGTCTTTATTGCCAAACAAAGGTAGGCACATGATGGAGCTACACTTCGAAGTTATCTCGTGGATACCCGGATGAACTCGTTTCATCGCAGCCGAGGAAGTGGTGGGCGTGTAGAACCCACATGTCTTTTCATCGTTAGCGACCGCACCGCAAACATATGAAACACGGTGGTTATTCATCGAATGGAAACACGCACGAGTGCGAACTCCAAGTGAAGGACTACTTACGTACATTCTTGTTTGGACCTCCATGCTTCTTGCCCGAAACATGCTTGTTTGGACCTTGCTGTCTATTTGTTGAGCCACGCCGATTCTCGGCAGATTTGCACTCGAGAGGCACTCTGGACATTCTTGTCATGCGAGCCACTCCCCCGCATTCTCGCCCCCCGCAGCCTGCGAGGCACTCCGGTCATCCTTGCCTTGAGAGCCAGTTTCCACATCGTTAGCTGATGCACTTTGCAAGGCACTCTGACCGTCATTGGCATGCGAGCGAGTCACCGCATTCCCATCCATTGTAGCCTGAGAGGGACTCGATCATTCTTTGTCATTCCCATTTAAGCTGCGTGTCATACAGTCCTTTAGATTGACTTTCATTGAGGCGGTAGAAGTACGCACAGGAGGTTTTGGGGCGGTAAAAGAAGAGAGCTTTAGGAATGCTATAGTAAGACGGGCTCTCGCTCCCCTTTGGATCATCTTACACATAGCTTTGTCCAAGAGCCTTAATCTCGCGCTTTGTCGGCGGATCCAATGAGTGTAGCCTCAAAACCGGGAGTTACATGATCAATAGAAACAATAGAATGTCCTTCCGGTATTGGTTGACCTTTAAGATGTAGTTGATTCGGGTATACCATTCCCCTTGCTACCTCAACCGGATAACCTCGAGTCTTCACCGCAAGGGTACATGGTGCCGACGTGGAAAGTATCTCAAGCCGCGGCATCCGCCGAATCGGCTTTCACACACAATTTGCTCTTCACACCACCTACACGGCTAGGGGTGTTGGTAGGCGATGAACCATGTCCTCCCGATTCCAACGCCGCCACCTTAGCCGTGAGCTCATCTAGTTGAGGTCCAAACTCTTCTCTATATGCTTCGGCCAACGCACCTGGGGACTTCCTCTTTTTGTACATGTCGGCGCAAGCCGGCCAAAACCTTCCAACCAGCCATACTAGACATACCACGCACACGTCCCATGCGCTGCGGGGTGCCCGAACCCTCGTGAGCATATCTCTTTCCCTTACACCGGTGCCCTCGAATAAAGACGGGCGGTCTTCTCTAAAACCTTCTCGATAAAGACCGAGACTCTTCACCGACCAAACAATTGCAGCCTTATACCCGACACGGCCCGGGATCGCACCGTGCACGCAAAAAATGCCGAGCGTGGTTCACTGGAAATTCATGCCAAGGATTCTTGATGCTATTGTGGCGTAAGTAAGTATCCTCCTTCTCCCACACTTCAAACTTTGCCTCATAACCTCCTGTCCCCAGGCAGTGGTCATGCTTGTTCTTCTCCCTAAGCCGCTTGTATCTCTCACTTGTTGCCAGTGCCTCTTTGCTGTTCTTCGCTTCAGCAAAAGCTGCCCAATCGTCCTTGGTGATGTATGGGTGCTTCACCATGGCATCCAACCCCTTCATGACATAATTCCGCACTAGATCGCTTTTGAAGGTCCTAAAACTTTTGCCTACCGACCGCCCACGACTTCTTATATGCTCTCGGGCCTTAAGTTGCCTACAAACTCCAATGAATTCGGACACAGTTCTCAAATAACAATTCCTTTGTTGCAAAGACTTAAGGAAGAGACTGAATATGTGAGCAAGGGGACCCTTTGTCTAGCAATCAGACCAGCAAGTCTCTTCATTCTTAGCATGGCCACCTTCTTAGTGGGAAACCCGTTCGGCTTGAGCGCCGTGACAACTATCTTGCCTTCTGGCCACCTTGTGTGTGTCCTGACCCTCCGCTTTCGCACCGGAAAGCCAGATGGCTGCCCCTCTCCAGTAAAAACTCCCGAACGCCCCCCCTGTGGTACCATCATCCATCTCTCCAGCCATCCTCTAGAGAATAAGTTGTTTCGTTGCTAGATGATGTTGTAAATGTGCCATCAGACACCTACATCAAACAGATTTAGGTTACACAGAGAAGTCAACAGCTAGCACTAAGCAAAAAGCTAACAATAAGTAGGGTTTGTATATCACATAGCCGCAACTTACCATTTTCGAAGGTCGTCAACGGCCAAAGACACACGACAAAGCTTCACCGGCAGTTCTAGGGGCGAGGAAAAGGTGCAGTCATTGTTCTATCTTGAGCACGTATATTCACCTCCATAAATAAAATAAGCAGCAGTAGTTGCGGTTTCCTATGACAAAATCACACACGATAACAACCTTATAGTAACACTTTCGGGTGTCAAGTTCAAGTATCTACAACTGAAAATATCCATGTGAGGATAAAATTATACAGTTCAATTCTGTAATAGGCTTTTTTATGAGGACTAAACAAACCACTGAGGCAGAGAACAAATAAAATGTCAGAAAAACTGGAAAAGAAGCCAGAAATGTGTTGGTTGTAATATGAATGAGACCATCCAACACCTTTTCCTAGATTGTCCATATGAAAAACGGTATGGAGGATCATCTTTTATGCTAGTGGCCTAAACCGGCCTTAGATCTATATAAGCCATATGTTTGGTACATGGCTTACTAATCGAATAAAAGGTTTAGAAACTTGATTTGGGTTGGCGTCACGCCTATATTTGGGCCATTGGCGTATTTGTCGAAACGATATTATCTTTAACAAAATGAAAGTTTTCTCGTTGTCGAAGGTTATTTTTAGATGAGCCTTTTGGCTGTGGTACTGAGCCCAGTTGCAGCGTGATGGACAGGACAAGAACACACTCTCGCTAATTAGCAGAAAACTAGAAGTGGTTACTTTGGAGTTTCCCAATAGAGGGTGGAAGCACATTTATCATTTGCTCTAGTTCTCTTTATCTGTTTTTAGAGACTTGTTTTGCTCTACCTTTTTATCCACTACTTCTAATAATTGGTCGTGTACATCCTCGGATGTAGAGGCCGAATGTTTTTCTCATCCATTATCTAAAAAAAAAGCTTCGTCGCTGTTGGTGTAGCCCCGAAGCAGGCTACCCCCTGGTAGGACGAATCACACAACGAGATTAAAGCCCGAACACTTGAGGGTGTGTCTAAATTGGAGCACTCTTCTATTAATTCTCAATCTCTCTTTACAAGGCCCCCTGGGGGTCTATTTATAGTCCGTAGACTATTACAATCCTGATTTTGTCCTCCTTCCAACCCTGGACCCCAGCGCCTCCTGCCGACGATCAGGGGCAGAATGGTACTTTCATGCCTTGCGATCCCACCTGCCCACGTTGGGCCGCTCGGCGCGGGATCACCAGCACCTGCAAAACAAGGCCGGGAGACATTTATCAATAGGCCCTTCCGGCCTTGCCACCGAATGTGACTGCCTTCGACTCCCCTAGCCGGAGCCAAGGGGATTCGCGCTAGATCCCTGCCCTCGGGACGCAAGCCAGAGCATTCGTCACACTCGACCGAACGTCAGCGCATTCGCCCAGCGCAATTTCCTGACCGATCGCTACCGGTCGGAAGTCTCGACTTTTGGCACGATGGGCCAAATGTCAACGCATACTGAGCCGCGCGCCCTCCCGTGTGATCTCCGGTCGACGGAAGCCGCGGCATTCGGCTTCCCTGGCCGAATGCCACGGCTTTCGTCTTCGTGCCGTTGCTACCCGTGGACGGAGCTTGACTGTCGGGCGTCTGTTTGCCTGTCAGGGCCGAAAGCCTCCGCTTTCGTCCGTGACGTGCGAAGCCCCCGCCATCCGGGCTTCATTCCTTTTACCCTCGGATCCGTGGCGCGCCAGGACCCGAATCTGAAAACATTCGGCTCCCGAGGTCGAATCCTGGCCCCTTCGGGCCACCTCTAGCGGTGGTTTTCGGGGCTGACCGTAGGGGGGTGGGTAGGTTTCGGCCTCCCCCTAACAGTAGCCCCTCGAGACCAAGGGTGAGGTCCTTTCGTCCTCCCCTTGGAATCGACCTCTCGGCCCCTAAGAAACCCCCTCGGAGCCGAATGCCTGACACGCATTTTTACTGCTGAGTTTTTTTTTTAACTGACGGAAGGCGGAACGACGCTGCCTTGGGCTGCGAGCCTTGGGCTGACAAAAGGGACGCAACCTCGATCCACGTGCCGGTTTGACCTATATAAGGTGATCGGGGCCGGGGCGGTGATCTCCCCCCGGCTCATTTGCTCCCCTGCTTTCCTGCTCTCCCGGCGCTCCTGAGCTCTCCGGCTTTCGGCGACCTTGTGTTTCGGAGTTTGAAGGCATTCGGCAGCCAGCTTCGCTTGTCGTGGGTAAGTTTTCGTCCTTTCCTTTTTACTTTTCGGTTGAGTTGGGCGCCCATTTTTTATTTTAGGGTTTCGTCGTTTCTTTTATTTTTGCATTCTAGGTTTCATTGATTCGGTAGAATGTCGAATCCGATAAACCCGGGATCCGGCTATTCATCGGGGAGCTCCGGATCTACTAACAGTTCTTCAAGTTCAGAAACAACCGCAATCAACGCGATTGACGCACGCCCGATTCGGAGCGTTGATCCGCATGTATTTTCTAGCGCCAGTGAGGACAGTTCCGAATCTGACAGCCCCGTCAGTCCTGAAGTTATGGATGAGGTTGAGGTGGATGTTGACATCGAGGGGTCCCCTGTTGGTGGAAACCTTATGGCAGAGGCTGAACCTGACCTTTCGACTCAAGCGGAGCCTGAGAATTCTTTTGGAGCCCCGGAGGGGTCAGAAGACGGAAGTTTCTCCTTTGCCGAAGGTTCCAGGGAGAATCCGGGGCCTCCGGCTTGGCGTGAGGTTTATTGGGCCGGAACCTCGCGCGTCACCGAAGATGTTCTGAACGACTATGTGCGCAAAGGTTTCATGGACCGGGAGACAAGGCTGTTGTGCCGGGCTCCGACTGGGGAAAAAGTTCCGAATCCTAAGCCTGGGGAAGCGCTTGTCTTCAAGGACTATTTTCACGCTGGATTTCGTCTGCCTTGCGAGGACACTTTCGTCGGCGGTATCCTTGAGCGGTTTGGATTGCAGCTGCACCATTTAACGCCAAATGCGTTTACTCGTTTGGGGGCATTCGTCTGGTGTATGAAGATGATGGGAGCCCCGTTATGTGTTGAGACTTTTTTTGCGTTTTATGCACTGCACAAGAAGCCAAAGAAGATTCGGGACGTGAGGACTAACGAGCATTGCTTCGTACAGTTTGGAGCGTACACCTTCATCCCGAAGGGAAACATTCGTCTTGCTCCCACATTCTGTAACAAGTGGTCAAAGTGGACGCAGTACTGGTTCTATGCCCAGGTCAGTGCTAGAAGTGATGATGAGGCGTCACGATTCGGTCTGCCCATGAACAGTGCCCTTGAGAGCCGAATGCTGCCGCTTCGGGACAATTGTCATGTGTCTGCCGTTGAGAATACGGAAGGGGATGCCTAAGCTACGATGGCGTTCCTCGGGACCTTGGAGAGGCAGAGTACCAGAGATTTGGTCGAAGAATGGATTGCTATGGGGGTTCGGCCTTTAAGTTCTAAGGTCCGATTCGTCATCGATCCCCCTAGTTACAATTATGAGACGAACCAAGTTCAGGCTGTGGTTCCGGCGCGGTTTCATTCGAAGAAGGCATTCTTGGATTTCGTGACCGGCGAAGCCGACGCTATCCTCGGGTTTGTGGGCAAGCGTGAGTATGATCCGGCTCGGAAATCATCGGAGAGAACGCCCAGATTAATAGGGCTTTCGACGCTATGGGCGTACCTTATCCTCACCGACCGTCCCCGGCCGAAGCTAAAGCTGACAAGGCCGCGCGTAAGGCGGCTTACCGTGGCAAGAGTGTTATTCATGATTCGGCCCCTCTTGAGCGGGTCAAGAGACAAAAGATTTCTCATCCGAGGAAACCGAAGGAGGCTAAGGATATCGAGGTAGGTCATCTCCTGGCTAAGGTTCCTGGCCTCCGTAGCCGAAAGGTTACATTCGGCCGGACACGCCGATTTGGCGTTGTTACTTCCGCCTCGGTACTTCGCCTTGTCTTTACTAGGGATCTTAGCCGAACTTTCGGCAACTTATTTCTACTGTCACCGCAACTTCGTGCGAATCCATTTTTGTTGTTACTAATGCTCGTATGTGTTGCGCATACGGGTGATCTCAAGCGATTCTTAAGAAATGGTGGGAAGTCGGTGAAGGATCCCCTTGACACCTTGAAGGATGCCGGGGATTCGGTATCTGGCGGACCGCCTACGTTCCTCTTAAGCGGTCTCGTGACGTTGCCGCAGCTACGAATGCCGCGGCTCAAGAAACAAAAGTCAAGTAAGGAGGCTCCGGCTTCGGCTCCTGCACAACCTTCATCGTCGGCTCTCAAGGCCGCCCCGGGTAAGTCTCGGTTCTATTGGGAGTTCGTCAAGACTTCCAGCGTTTTCAAAGATTGCCTTTTTGGCTTCGGTACTCTCTCGCTTGGAAGTCATTCTAGTGACTTTCGGGAGGCCGTGGTTTATTCCGGCACTAGTTCCCCCGAGGAGATGAGTCCACGAAGGGAGAAGACTTACAAGCTTGCTTGTTGTCTAGGAGCGCATTCGGACGCCCGGCTGGTGGCCGGAGTGGACCTCGACTTCGCCCCTCCCGCCTTTGGAGGAAGGCGTCCGATTCGCACCGAGTGCTCGACGTCATTCTGAGCCCCTCAAACCGAAAAGGAGCCTGCTGAAGACGGAGCCCCAGCGTCTTTTTGATGCTCTGAACTTCTACGCCTCCGGGGTGAGCTTTGGTTTCGGTTTTGTAGACTATGTCAAATGTAAATTTTTGTATTATTTATGGTTTCGTGTTTATCTGGTTTCGCCTTTGTAGACTATGCTTGTCGCCCGGACCTTGGAGAAAAAATTCCAGGGCCAGGCAAGCAAAGCCCTGGAGGCCGAAAAGGCCAAAGCCGAGCGACTGGCCAAGGAGGTGAAGCAAGCCAACTTGCAGAAGAGGAGGGCCAAAACCCGGGCCGAGACGGCCGAAAGGAAATCACCGACCTAGAGCGGAAGGTCAAAGACCTAGAGGAGGAGCCGGACGCCGAGCGAAAGCATAACCGATCGGCTACACTTGCCGCAGAGCGTGAAGTCAAGGCCGGTGTTTCGGCCTTGCAGCGTTTGCTGGCTTCTTTCGGTGATGAGGCCAATCCGCCGCAAGGGCTTAGCGTCACGGAGACTTTGTCCTGGCTGGTGCAGGAGATTCGGGCCCTATATGATCGAGTGGATACCGGAAGGGGCTATGCCTCTTTGGAGACTCTTCGGGCATTCGGCACCGCCCTGCATGAGCTGGGATGTCCTCATGTCGAGGCAGTGGAGCCGAATGAGGATCCCGGCGTCTACTGGCGCACCC
Source organism: Hyparrhenia diplandra (assembly GCA_015847255.1). Taxonomy (NCBI): domain Eukaryota; kingdom Viridiplantae; phylum Streptophyta; class Magnoliopsida; order Poales; family Poaceae; genus Hyparrhenia; species Hyparrhenia diplandra. Next base: position 29,339 of record JADLZK010010287.1, read on the forward strand.
CAGCTCGGCCCCCGTCACCGCCGGCAAATTTACGAGGGCTACTTGGATGAAAGGCGGGAAGGACCTCGCATTTGTTTCGGCCGCCGAGTCACGGTCTTGGTTAGTTGAATTTTTCCTAACTTTGTCCCTTTCGCGTTTTTGCGAGATTTGGACTTTGTTGATCTTTGTATTGACGAACTTGCTGATTGCTTTCGCAGAATCCTGAAGAGAGAGAGGAGATTTGCGCTAAGGTGAATGCCTTTGTTGCGGAGCGAGATGGCCGGAACTCTCGCGACGACTCGGGCAGCCCCTCCACCGGTGCTGACACTCCTCCGGCCCCGTCAAATGCCGAAGCTACTGAGAATAGGGTAGAGACTTAAAGAGTTCTTTTATTCGGCCATGTTGGCTTGTAATGATACATGGTTTGAATTACTGTTAAATCTTTTGGCAGGTTCCCGAGGAGGGGACCTCTGGTTTTATGGAAGATTCGCTTCCTTCGAAAGTTGAGCACGATGGATTCGGCATTAGTGGTGCTTCGTGGCGTAGGGCTCGGGCGGATTATCGACGGGATGAATGACTTTTTATTTCTCATCGACAAAGGATTATTCGGAATGGCCATCGAATGCTTGATTTTTGGAGTACTTTTGTTCCTTCTACTAGGCAAAGGAACTTAGTTCGTGGTGTTTTACTTGAGCCGAAAGTAGAGGTAAAGGAGGAACCCGTTGAACTTTCGGCTCCTATGTATAGGTATTGTTCCGTTGAGGACCTTTGGCCAAACTAGCCTTGTACACTTTTCTTTTGAGTAGATATGGTTGCTTTCGGTTTGAACTGTTTCGTTTTCTCGAAAAAAACATTATTTTAAGAAACCCGCTCCCCCTTTTGCGAGGAAACTAAAGTCGTGTGCTTTGCCGAAAGTGACTTTATCTTCAAGTTTACCTCTCTTTTATGTCGCGTGTTGTATATGTGGACCTGGTCTACCTCGTGGCCGAATGCTGCCTTCTTGCACATTCGGCCATCTTGAGGGTACAACTTTTTCTTTTCTCCTAGCTAGCTGGTACATGCGGCCAGGAATGAGTATTCGAGCCCTGTGCGTTAAGGACCGGATTGATAGCTTGACATTGTTACGTGGTAAAGGCTGGCCGAGTGTGCCACGCTTTGTCGTTTATCTTCCGACCTTTTTATACACTCGAGCAGCTTCGGTATTGCACCCTGCATGCCGATGGGGTTGAACTCGTGCAATGGAGAATGTTGTCCCAGGCTTCACCAGAGCATTCGGCGCTTCAGATTTCTGATGTTCCTGCGGGTTGAGCTGCTCTTTCACTGAAACCCAGATATTGTCGGCCACCTTGAGTAATCATAGATGTGCCCAAGTTGGTAGATGTGCTTCCTACGCAACTCTTTCGGGGCTTGACCTTGGGATTCCCACGTGGTAGGATTGTCTTTCGACAAGCTCTTTCATGACAGTAGCTTGTGGGCAAGCTGCCAGAGCCGTTGAAGACTCAACTTTCTCTCCCTGACTGGCCGAATGCTGCCTATTCTCTCCTGATTCCTCTCAATCCTAATGAGCCTATGCTCTTCTTGGGCTATGGCCCTTTTGCATTGTTCTTGGTGGCTATCTAAAGATATCCCTTTTTCAGCTCCCGGCTGCTTTCTGAGGGGTCTGTGACCCTTGGGTCCTGTTTTATAGTGGTTTTGGGTGTCCTTTATCGGATCCTGGGCCTTTATTGTCTCGATTGCCCGAGGACATAGTTATGGGACGCGTACTTTGATTCACCCTTTATTAAATTGGTGCACCTACTTTAGTCCTTTCTGGACTTTAATGGCTGTTTGCCCTAGTGCATGTCTTGGTAATGCTTTAAAGGCCAAGCTGCACTCTTGCGGATTTCCCCGCTTATGCTCCGTTTTTGATTCTTTGATCAATTTCGGATGATCTGGGCTTGTTAGCCTCAGCTTCGATTTTTGGGAGTTGCCACTTTTGGACTTCCTCCTGACTTTCGGCCCTCTCTGACCTTAGTCTTTCGGCTTGTATGCCTTGGTTTGCTGATCTCTTCAGCATATACCCTTTTTGGGCATGAAGTTTGCCGAATATATCAAGTGTGACTTAGTCACTTCTTGTTTTCGGCTTTCTCTTTCGTCTTAACACCATGCTTGGGGAAAAGGAACCTTTTATAAGGGGTTCACGATCGAATGTTTCAAGGCTGCCTCATTAAAAAACCTCACACCCTCGGAAGGGCTTCCCCTGTGAGGCAAAAAGAGCGCAACCTGATGTAGTTTCGTACCTTACTTATTACAATCCTTGTTAAAAGAAAAGAAAATTACAACTCCTGTTTCAAGGAGCATTCGATTACGCCGTAGAATCTACAGAGATTTTCCGCGTTCCACGTGTGAGTGGTTTCGTCGCCTTCTTACGTTTTGAGCGAAACACCCGGGCTTGACCATGCTTGCGACGACGAAAGGCCCATACCTTTGGGATTGCAACTTGCCCTGCTTGTCGGCGTGCCGAATCAAGACGAGGTCGCCCGGGTAGATGTTCTTGCGTAGTACTTTCTTGTCTCGCCAGCTTTGCGTCTCCTTGTGATAGTTGTCAAGGTTTTTCGCCGCCTGCAACTTTCGGAATTCAGATGTGTTAGCATCTACAAACCTTTGTATTTTGGTTACATGAGCTATTTGTGTGCGAAATGAGCCGAGTCTAAGCTCTTCCGGCGTTATTGCTTCTTCCCCGTAGAGTAAGCGAAATGGGGTGAATCCGGTTGCTCGGGACTTAGAGATGTTGTGGCCCCAGACCGAAATGGTCATTTCGGCTGGCCACTTTCCCTTGCTTGCGTCCCATAGAGACTTCGAGACGGCTGAGAAGATTAAGCCATTGGCCTTTTCGATGACCCCATTGCTTTGTGGGTGATAAAGCGTACGAAAGTCACTTTGATCGAAAAGCTCCTCACAAAGTTCTCAAACTCGAGTCAAAGTCTCACATTGCCCGGAGACTATCTGTTGGTAACGGCCCCACTATGTCAACCCCCAACGTTGAAGAGGCCAAGTAGACTGTTGGTAACGGGTTGGGTTGACCGGTTCGGCGTTACGCTTTTGGCGAACATCTGGCAGCTTTCGCATGTCTTCACCAGTTGCTTTGCATCTTCAGACGCCGATGGCCAGTAAAAACCTTGTCTCATTGCTCTATGGGCAATTTCGTGAGGCCCCCTATGAGCTCCGCACATTCCTCCATGAATTTCGTCTAGGAGCTTTCGTCCTTCTTCTGTGCTGATGCACTTGAGTTTCGGGGCTACGATGCCATCTTTGTAGAGCTCGCCTCTTATGATGAAGTAGTGTTTAGTTCGTGATTCCATTCGCTGCTGTTCATGCTTGGATTCCGGCTCAAATGTTCTTGTCAGAAATGCGAATATCGGGCTCCTCCAGTCATGGCTTGCGATAGCATGAATGGCCCTTGGTGCCTCTTCTTCTTCTTTGATTGCCTTGGCCGAAAGTTGTTGGAAGAACACATCCGGAGGGGTCGGAATGCCGAGCGCGGCTACTTTCGCTAGCTCATCAGCTTCCCTGTTTTCGCTGCGTGGTATGTACTTAATCGAGAACCCAGAGAAATGCCTCTCCATTGCTCTTACTGCCTGTAAATATCTGACTAGAACCGGCTCCCTGGCTGTATACTCCTTTTCGCAGTGCCCGCTTACCACTTGTGAATCTGTATGAATGACGCATCTTTTGACGCCCATTGCTCTTAGCTTTCGGAGTGCTAGCAGTACCGCTTCATATTCGGTTGTGTTGTTAGTGCTTGTGAACTGCAATCTGGCTGCATATCTGATGGATGGACCTTGCTGAGGTGTGAGTATGGCCGAAACCCCAGCCCCTTTGTCGCACCAGGCTCCGTCACAATACGCAGATCCAGGTTGGTTCATCAAAAACCACCGGATTGCCTTTGCCGGAGTCCGATCCCGCTATGAAATTCGCTATTGCTTGAGACTTTATGGCTGATCTGTGCTCGAAGTCGATTACGAATTCATTGAGTTCGGTGGCCCATTTGCCTACCCCGCCTACGGCCCCATTTGTTCTGAACGAGCTTCCAAGGGCCGAGAGGAGACAACCCGAATCTTGTGTGCCTGAAAGTAATGCCTCAGCTTTTGGCTTGCCATTAGTACCGTGTAAGCTATTTTCTCTAGCTCTGAGTAGTTAAGCTTTGCTGCTAAAAGGGCTTCAGATACGTAATAGATAGGGAATTGCTTGAGCTTGTTGTCCTTCTCTTTTTCCTCGATGAGGACAACACTTACAGAACCGGTGACGCTGCTAAATATAACAATAACACTGCCTTTGGGGATGGTTTCGACATAGTTGTCAGATTGGTAAGGTAATCTTTCAACTCTTGGAACGCTTTTTACTGCTCAGGTCCCCATTCGAAATCTGTGCTATCCTTTAGCACTTTGAAGAAGGGTAAGCCTTTTTCGGCTGACCTTGAGATGAATCTGCTAAGAGCTACTAGCCGACCTGTGAGCCTCTGGACTTTCTTTCGGCTATCTGGGGGCTTCATGTCTATGATTGCCGCGATCTTGTCTGGATTCGCTTCTATGCCTCTGGCTGACACCAAACATCCCAACATCTTGCCTTTTGTAATGCCGAAAATGCACTTTTCCGGGTTTAGTTTGAGCCCGCTTCGCCTTAGATTTGCGAAAGTTTCCTTTAAGTCACTGATGTGCGACTCTTTTGAGCTGCTGATGACTACTATATCATCCATGTATGTTACCAGATTCTTCTTCTTTTTCTGCTCTCTAAACACTTCATCCGACATCCTGGAGAAGGTGGAACCGGCGTTCCTCAAACCTTCAGGCATTCGCTTGAAACAATAGGTCCCCCCTGGAGTGATGAAGCTTGTCTTCTCCTCGTCTTCCGGGTTCAGGTGTATCTAATGGTATCCGGAGAAACAGTCAAGCAAACTCATCCTTTCACAGCCTGAGGCTAAGTCAATCAAGGTGTCTATTCTAGGGAGAGGGTATGGATCTTTCGGACATGCCTTATTTAGATCAGTGAAATCTACACACATTCGCCATTTCTTGATGTTAGGGTCGGATGTCTTCTTCTGGACCATGACCACGTTTGCTAACCATTCGGGGTACTGAACCGGCCTGATTACTCCTGCGTCCGAAAGTCTCTGGACTTCGGCTGCTGCTGCGGCGCTTCTTTCCTCGGATAACTTCCTCAGCCTCTGCTTCTTAGGTTTCACTGTCGCTGCCACGCTTAGGTTGTGTTGAGCTAAGTTTCGGCTTACCCCTTTTAAGTCCTCGGCTGACCACGCGAACACATCTGAGTTGGAGTCAAGGAATGCGGACAGCTGAGCTGCCTCGTCTGGCTGGAGTTCGGAGCCAATTATAATCTCCCTCTTAGGCCCTGTGGTGGATATCGGGACCCTTTTTGTGGATTCGGCTGACTCCACTTTCGGCTCTCTGACCTTTTCAGCTTTCAGTTCCGGTTCTTCTTTCTCATCGCCTTCTCTTTCGGTCTCTGTTACCTCGTTGATCATGCTGTATCCAGGTATTGGTTTTGCATCTATCTTCCGAGCTGCTTCCTGATCTCCCCATACGGTAATGACGCCGAAAGGGGAGGGTATCTTCATGCACAAGAAACTTTGCTTGATTACTGCATCGAACTTGCTTATGACTCCTCTGCCGAATATCGCTGTGTAAGGATAGTCTATGTTGACTATGTCGAATGTTATGATTTCGGTTCGACATAAGCCAACCTCGCCGAAAGTTACTGCAATGTCCTTCTTCCGATAGCATCTATCCTTTTCCCTCCGAAACCGAATAATGCGTTACCCGCAGGTTGTAACGTCCTTCATTCGATATCCATGCTTTGAAAGGCCTTGATGAATAGAATATCTGCTGAGCTTCCATTATCTACCAGTATATTGTGGAGTGTGAACTTGTCCACGTTTGCGGTTGCTACAAATGCGTCTGTATGCGGGTAGTCCCTTAGCCGGAAGTCACTTTCGTCGAATGTGATTGGGACCATTGATCATGCTGGCCTGTTCAAAGGTAGTCTCGGTGTTACAGTGTGTACTCTTCTCACATAGTCCCTTCGGCTCTTTTTGTTTTCGTGCTCAAGGTTGGATCCGCCTGTGATTGCATAGATGTGTCCCTGGGACGGAAGTACCGAAGTTTACAATCCTATTTTCCCGCTTTTGGGCTTCATGTGCGCGTTCTGCTGTGGTTGTTCCAGCTTTGCTGGAGAAGACGCCGCCTTGGATGGAGGCTGGGATTGCGGGATGTAACCGGGGTAGTTCGAGTAATGCGATGATGGTGGCCGGAAGCATGGGGGCTTTCTTTGTACTAATGGGAGGGGGTGGCAGCCGAGTATTCGATAGCCGAAATATGCATTGGTGGCGCTCTTGTTTCTCTCATGTTGAACACGTGCTTTGGAGCTTGGCTACCTTGTGAACTTTCGTCCTTTGATTTTACGCTCCTTGGCCATCTGCCCATACTTACGATCTCGGCGAAATGACCCATGTTTTCGCCGCGAGATGAAGCAATACGGTACTCTCGGACCATCCCGGCCTCTTTTCGCGCCCCCTCGCCCCTTGAGCCGGCCACCTCGGTTGGACTGATTTGCTTTGGAGTTTGGGGTGTCCCCGAACTTGGTTCTTATTTGGGTTAATTTGTTTGAGCCGAGTCGTCTTGTGCGTTGTTGGCCAGGGCGAGGCGTCTTGCCACCTCTTTGGCTATTATTTGCGTTTGGATGTGGCGATTGTTGCTTTTTGTCCTTTCTTGCTGCCTTTCTTCTTTTTCGGACCTTCTTGGACTTCGCAAACTTTTTGATCGATTGTATAGCTCCGTCAAGGTTTTGGGTTCCTCCTCGTCTAGTAGTGCGGCGCAGCGACCTATGGCCATGCCCTCGATTGCTGCTTTGCTATGACTACTTCATCGATACATTCGGCGTCGGAGCGAAGTTGTACTATCTTTTCGAGGTATTGTGTCAATGACTCTCCATCCTCTTGCTTGAGCTTTAGGAAATCCCTGGTTCCCCTTTTTAAGGCCCGGAAACCTTCAAAGGTGATGATCAATTGCTCTCGGTTGTTTTCGAGTTTCTTATCGCGGGCGACGAAGGGTGATGTACCATTCATGCGCGATGTCTTCTCTTGCCATTATGAAAGATTTCGCCGGGGGTGACCGAATCCCCCTGCCGAATGTACTGCGGCTTCATAACTCGCGATGAACTTCCTTGGATCTGATTTTCCATTGAATGATGGCAGTCTAGGCTTGTACCCTGTTGGCCACGGGCTTAGCTGCAATTCCGGCGCGAGTGGAGAGACCGGATCGACTTCCCCATCCGCAATAAAACTGGTTCTTGCCCCTCCTTGAGACGGTGCTACGTTTTTTTCCATCTGAGCTATTTCACGGAGCAAATTCTCTTTCTCGATTTCGGCGAGCTTCAACTATTCCCTAGCCGAATCCTCTCTTCGCTTGGCTGCCTCTCCTTTCATCATTGCATCCCTCGAGCCCTTAGTTCTCACGAGCTCGGCTTTGTCGAGGCTCAATTCTTGGATTAGCTTGGGCGTTGTTCTGCTCATTACCACCGTTTCGTGCTCGGCGGCTGCTCCTCTTCCGAATCTTCCTCATCTTCTGGAATTTCGGAGCCTCCTGCTCCGGAAGGACCTTGGCCGGTTATCGCCCAGGGCTGTGGGCGCATCTTGTTTCGCCGCCCCGTCTGTCTGCTGGAGTGACGATCTCGGGCGGAGGATCCGACGGAGGATCCGCCGGAGGAGATCCGGCCCGTTCTTGCCCGGTGCCGCCTTGGGTCTTCCTCGCCCTAGAGCCATGGGTTGCCTGCACCACCACGGTGGGCACCAATGTTGGTGTAGCCCCGAGCAAGGCTACCCCCGGTAGGGACGAATCACACAACGAGATTAAACCGAACACTTGAGGGCGTGTCTAAAGCGGAGCACTCTTCTATTAATTCTCAATCTCTCTTTACAAGGCCCCCCGGGGGTCTATTTATAGTCCGTAGACTATTACAATCCCGATTTTGTCCTCCTTCCAACCCTGGACCCCAGCGCCTCCTGCCGACGATCAGGGGCAGAATGGTACTTTCATGCCTTGCAATCCCACCTGCCCACGTTGGGCCGCTCGGCGCGGAATCACCGGCACACGCAAAACAAGGTAGGGAGACATTTATCAATAGGCCCTTAGGGCCTTGCCATCGAATATGATGCCTTCGACTCCTAGCCGGAGCCAGGGGATTCGCGCTAGATCCCCGCCCTCGGGACGCCAAGCGAGCATTCGTCACACTTTCGACCGAACGTCGGCGCGATTCGCCCGGCGCAATTTCCCGACCGATCGCTACCGGTCGGAAGTCTCGACTTTGGCACGATGGGCCGAATGTCAACGCATCCGGCCCGCGCGCCCTCCCCGCGGCGATCTCCGGTCGGCGGAAGCCCGCGGCGTCGCTTCCACGGCCGAATGCCATGGCTTTCGCGTCTTCGTCGCCGTTGCGTGGGCGAGCTTGCTTGTCGGGCGTCTGCTTTTTTGTCATGGCGAAAGCCTCCGCTTTCGTCCGTGACGTCGGCCCCCGCCATCGGGCTTCATTCCTTTACCCTCGGATCCATGGCGCGCCGGGACCCGAATCTGAAAACTGTCGGCTCCCGAGGTCGAATCTGGCCCCTTCGGGCCACCTCTAGCGGTGGTTTCTCGGGTCGACCGTAGGGGGGTGGGCAGGTTTCGGCCTCCCCCCAACAGTCGCCTGACCAGATTTGAAAATTTCAGTCACCTGAAAATTAGCAAGGCCCTAATATTATCTGAGTTCAATTCTATAATAGGCGTGCGTGAGGACTACACAATCCACGAGAGGCACGAGATCACAAAAATTGCACTCACTCCGTTCCAAATTGTAAGTCGCTTTGACTTTTTTGGTTCGTCCATTTTGCTATATATCCGGGCATATTATTGTATCTAGATACATAGCTAAATGGATGTACCAAAAAAAGTCAAAGCGACTTACAAAAAATGGAAGTAGTTCAGAATAGAGGAATATAAACAAAATGTAGTTTAGCAACAGTTCGTTTAGTGGGAAAATTTTTGTAAGACAAGATAGTAGTGCTTGACGAGCACTTAGTGTTCTCAAGCTTGTGTATTCATCGATGAAGAAAATAAGCGGCGAGAATTATCACCTTTCCTCACTTCTGGCGGCGAAATTCAGGCGACACGGATGATGCGTTGATGCCTTTGTAGGATGGAAATCACCGAAGTAGCCGTCACCGAGCAGAGGTAGCAAACCCGGGTAAAGGAGGAGGGTTGCGTTAAGTTTGGAGAACCGGCGTAAAAAATAGCCACTCTAATGGACGAGAGGCACGAGATCACAAAAAATTGTACTCCCTCCGTTCCAAATTGTAAGTCGCTTTGACTTTTTGGTTCATCCATTTTGCTATGTATCCGGGCATATTATTGTATCTAGATACATAGCTAAATGGATGTACCAAAAAAATTCAAAGTGACTTACAAAGCAAGCGGAGGAAGTAGTTCGAGGAATAGAAGAATATAAACAAAGCGTAGTTTAGCAACAGATTCGTTTAGTAGAAAATTTTTTTGTAAGACAAGATAGTAGTAGTACTTTCGACAGGAAGCGGTCGGTGTTCTTGAGCTTGTGTATTCATCTATGAAGAAAATAAGCGTGAGAATTATCGCCTTTCCTCACTAGGCAAAAGCGGAAAGGAAGCCGAAATGTGTTGGTTGTAATATGAATGAGACCATCCAACACCTTTTCCTAGATTGTCCGTATTCAGCGGTATGGAGGATCATCTTTTATGCTCTTGGCCTAAACCAAACCCTAGATCTATACAAGGCATATGTTTGGTACATGGCTTACTAATCAGAATAAAAGGATTAGAAACTTGATTTGGGTTGGCGTCACATCTATAATTTGGGCCATTTTATTTGTCGAAACGATATTATCTTTAAGAAAATGGAAGTTTTCTCATTGTCGAAGGTTATTTTCGGATGAGCCTATTGGCTGCGATGCGTGCCTTTGTTGCGGCATGATGAACAAGACAAGAAACACTCTCGCTAATTAGCATAAAACTAGAAATGATTACTTTGGAGTTTCCCTATAGAGGGTGGAAGCACATTTATCATTTGCTTTAGTTCTCTTTATACGTTTTTCTGAGACTTGTTTTGCTCTACCTTTTTAGCCACTACTTGTAATAATTGGGCGTGTACATCCTCGGATGTAGAGGCCGAATGTTTTTTTCTCATCCATTATCTAAAAAAAAAAGCCGTCGCTGAGCATTTGAAAATTTCAGTCACTGGAAATTAGCAAGGCCCTAATATTAATATATTATACGAGTTCAATTCGTAATAGGCCGCTGTGAGGACTACACAATCCACGAGAGGCCGAGATCACAAAAAATTGCACTCCCTCCGTTCCAAATTGTAAGTCGCTTTGACTTTTTAGTTCATCCATTTTGCTATGTATCCGGGCATATTATTGTATCTAGATACATAGCTAAATGGATGTACCAAAAAGTTAAAGCGAATTTACAAATCAAAATGGAAGAAGTAGTTCGAGGAATAGAGAAATATAAACAAAGTGTAGTTTAGGCGTTTAGCAACGATTCGTTTAGTCGGAAAATTTTTGTAACACAAGATAGTAGTAGTACTCGGCGGAGCGGTCGGTGTTCTCAAGCTTGTGTATTCATCTATGAAGAAAATAAGCGGCGAGAATTATCACCTTTCCTCACTACGGCGAATGAAAAATTCAGGCGACACAGGATGATGCGTTGATGCACGGAAATCACTAGAGTAGCTACGTCGCTGAACAGATTTGAAAATTTCAGTCACACGGAAATTAGCAAGGCCCTAATATTACAGTTCAATTCGTAATAGGCGTCTATGAGGACTACACAATCCACGAGAGGCACATATCACAAAAATTGCACTCCCTCCGTTTCCAAATTGTAAGTCGCTTTGACTTTTTTGGTTCGATCCATTTTGCTATGTATCCGGGCATATTATTGTATCTAGATACATAGCTAAATGGATGTACCAAAAAAGTTAAAGCGACTTTACAAAAGCGGAGGAAGTAGTTCAGAATAGAAGAATATAAACAAAGCGTAGTTTAGCAACGGTTTGTTTAGTAGGAAAAAAATTTTGTAAGACAAGATAGTAGTAGTACTTTCGGGAGCGGTCGGTGTTCTTGAGCTTGTGTATTCATCCGTGAAGAAGATAAGCGGCAGTAATTATCGCCTTTCCTCACTAGGAATAAGCTGGAAAGGAAGCGAAATGTGTTGGTTGTAATATGAATGAGGCCATCCAACACCTTTTCCTAGATTGTCCGTATTCGAAAAGCGGTATGGAGGATCATCTTTTATGCTCTTGGCCTAAACCGGCCCTAGATCTACATAAGCCATATGTTTGGTACATGGCTTACTAATCGAGAATAAAAGGATTAGAAACTTGATTTGGGTTGGCGTCACGGCTATATCTTTGGGCCATTTGGCGCATTTGTCGAAACGATATTATCTTTAACAAAATGGAAGTTTTCTCGTTGTCGAAGGTTATTTTCGGATGAGCCTATTGGTGCGATCGAGCCCGGTTGTAGCGTGATGAACAAGACAAGAACACACTCTCGCTAATTAGCATAAAACTAGAAATGATTACTTTGGAGTTTCCCTATAGAGGGTGGAAGCACATTTATCATTTGCTTTAGTTCTCTTTATACGTTTTAGAGACTTGTTTTGCTCTACCTTTTTAGCCACTACTTGTAATAATTGGCTGTGTACATCCTCGGATGTTGAGGCCAGATGTTTTTCTCATCCATTATCTAAAAAAAAGCTTCATCGCCTAAATAGATTTGAAAATTTCAGTCACCTGGAAATTAGCAAGGCCCTAATATTAATATATTATACAGTTCAATTCTGTAATAGGCAACCTGTGAGGACTACACAATCCACGAGAGGCCTGAGATCATAAAAAATTGCACTCCCTCCGTTCCAAATTGTAAGTCGCTTTGACTTTTTAGTACATCCATTTAGCTATGTATCTAGAATTCTAAATGTGTGCACCAAAAAGTCAAAGCGACTTACAAACTAAAACGGAAGAAGTAGTTTTGGAATAGAGGAATATAAACAAAGCGTAGTTTAGCAACGAGTTCGTTTAGTGGAAAAAATTTTTGTAAGACAAGATAGTAGTGCTTTCGGTAGTAGTTAGTGTTCTCAAGCTTGTGTATTCATCGATGAAGAAAATAAGCGGTGAGAATTATCACCTTTCCTCACTTCTGGCGATCGAAAAATTCAGGCGACATCGGATGATGCGTTGATGCCTCTTTGTAGGATGGAAATCAGCGAAGTAACCGTCACGAGCGAGAGATCCCAAACCGGGTAAAGGAGGAGGGGTTGCGTTAAGTTTGGCGAACCGGCGTAAAAAATAGCCACTCTAATGGACGAGGAGGCACATATCACAAAAATTGCACTCCCTCCGTTCCATATTGTAAGTCGCTTTGACTTTTTGGTTTGTCCATTTTGCTATGTATCCGAGGCATATTATTGTATCTAGATATATAGCTAAATGGATGTACAAAAAAGTCAAAGCGATTACAAACTAAGCGGAGGAAGTAGTTCAGGAATAGAAGAATATAAACAAAGCGTAGTTTAGCAACGATTCGTTTAGCGAGGAAAAATTTTTGTAAGACAAAATAATAGTAGTACTTTCGGAAGCGGTCGGTGTTCTCGAGCTTGTGTATTCGTCTATCAAGAAAATAAGCAAATGTAATTATCACCTTTCCTCACTTCATGGCGGCGAAAAATTCCAGGCGACACCGGATAGCACGTTGATGCTCTTTGTTGGATGGAAATCACTTTGAAGTATCCATGTGAGGCTAATATTATACTGATTCAATTCTGCAATAGGCGGGTCTATTAGGACTACAAGTAACCACGAGTCATAGAACACAAAATAAATTAAGTGTAGTTCGAGGAATAGAATAGTATAGACAAGCTGCGTAGTTTAGTAACATTTCATTTAATAGGAGCGATCATTGTTCTTGAGCATGTATATTCATCTATAAAAAAAAAATAAGCATTAGTAGTTGCGGTCTCCTAAAACAAAAACACAAAGGTAACAACATTAATGCGGTAGCAGTGTCAAGTTCCGTATGTACAACTCAATACATCCATCTCGGGATACGATTATACTGAGTTCAATTCTGTAATAGGCGGTCTATGAGGAGTAGATGAGAGCCTGTTCGCTTGTTCTTGCAATCTTGCTTTATCTTGTTTTAGCTTATTCTCTCACAGGATACTATTAAACAAGCGAAACTTGAGGCTCTCGGGGCCTGAGATCACCAAAAAAAGGCAGTTCAGGAATAATGGAGTATAAAGAAACTATAGTTTCGTGGCGGTTCATTTAATATGCACATTTTTGTATGACAAGATACGTAGTACTCTGAGGCGTCGTGTTTACTTGAGCACGCATATTCATCTATAAAGAAAATAAGCAAAGCGGTGGATAACAACAACATTGTAGTTATATATAGTAGCGATCGGGCACAGTAGCGATGAGGTGTCAAGATCGGTATGTACAACTCAATATATCCATATTATGAGGATAAAATTATAGTTCAATTGCATGCGTAATAAGCGGTATGTGAGGACTAGTCGACTGTTCGCTTGTGCTTGCTTCATATTGTTTCAACTTATTCTCTCTCACGTCTGAGGAATACTATATATTAAACACAAGCGAACAGGCTTGAGAGGCACGGATCACGGAAAAACAAAAAGATAGTTCGGGAATAGTGGAATCTAACAAAGCGTAGTTCGATAGAATGAGGGGGGGAGACAAGATTGATGGGCTAGATATCAAACCCTAGAATGGCCGGCCGGCCTGGTGGAGGAAGAAGCCATCGGAGAAGGAGGTCATTTGGCGGAGCGGTGTCGGCTTGAATGGCGCGGATGCGTCGGCGGTGGCGGCGGGCCGATGAGGCGGTTGGAAACCCTAGAGTCGCTGTGAGGAGTGTGGCTAGGAACCAAACACCCCCGTCGAAATGAATCGCACACTGTGACGAGAGGCGGGTAAAAGTTTTGAGTTTTGTAAAGGCTCGGCGTGTAAAAATCGTAGCGAAAAATTGGGCGGGCATAAGTAAAACGTATAATAAGCTGTTCGGCTGATTTTGGCTGATTGAATGGTATTTTTGTGAAAAGAAGCCACCGGCTGCGGTGGCGCTGGTGGGGCCGTCTGTCGGGGTCATAGTGCAGACCCATGGAGGGGCCGTCTGTCGGGATCTACTACTGCGTTTGCTCTCCCTCTGTATCTTCTTCTGCCTCTCGTGATTCATTCCATCTCTCGCTCTCTTCCATCCCTTCTCCCAGCTGAGCTCGAGACGCGATGTCTCGGTCTCCTTTGGCGGAGTGATGCGGAGGTGGGCGGGCGAGGAATAGGCTTCAATGGGATCCGGTTGGTGAGCTCGGCGGGTTCCCGCTCATCCGGTTGGCTTGGAATTTGTTGGCCTTGGGCTGGATCGTATATCGGCTGGCTCGCTACCCCAAGCGGCGAGGGACTGCATATGGAGACATGCTTGCGAGGCCTTCGGACTCAAGAACTCGATTTTTCTTTTTAATCTGTGGCCAAAACGTGTAACTAGTCTTTCTCCCTCATAGTAACTCCAAATGTGATAGTTTTCTTTCTATTTTTTTTAAAGAATAATGCTATATCAAGATATTGTATTCTTACCGCTATTACTTTTGTCATGTTTTATTGAGAACATTTGAAATTTGAATTTCAAAATTACAACTTCGAGATAACATTTTGGTTCATCCAATGATTTCGATAGAAGAAGTCAAGCACGTAAAAGTTGTATAACTTCTAAAGATGTACACCTTTTATATTGGCCATTTCTTCATCCGGCGATGTTTTGCGGTAACATTGTTCACAAGATTTACACATATCTCATATATAGTTGATGAAACTATGAGAGAGATTTCTAAGATTTGTGAACAATGTCACTAGCACTACTATGTCGGATGGGGAAACAACAAAAAAAATGTAGATCTTGCTAAGTTACGAAACTCTCTAGTTGAAAACTTTTTGGTTTGACATTACCATGTAAAGGAAATCTAGGTCTCAATTTCAAAAAAAATGGAAATTGAAATTTAAATGTTTTAAGTGACCTCGGATGACGATTGTAACTCTCAATTATCCATGAAACTTTGTAGTTTACACCGTTTTGATTTGGCATCATCTTGTCATGGAAAAACATGTAGCAGTTGAAAACATTTAGCTTAGAGGCGCGCATTGGGATATATAGTTTTTCGAGAAGAAAAGGCGTCTCGCCCATTTCCTTGGGCGTGTTCAGCTCTCGCGGGTCATGTCCGTCGCTCATTTGATTTTCGCGAAGCACCAACTTTTGTTCACCTCCCGCCACGCCCGAGCTTCCAACAAGAACCCTAATTTTTCTTTTTGATCTATGGTCAAAACTTGTATAACTTCTTAAGATGTACATCTTTTATGTAGGTCATTTATTCATGTGATGATGTCGCGATAACACTTGTCCACGAGATTTACACATGTGTCATAGTGTTTATGAAAGTAGAAGACAAATTTCTAAGATTCGTGAACAATGTCACTAGCACTATGTCGGATAGGGAAACAACCAAAATAAGAATTGTAGGTCTTGCTAAGTTGTGAAACTCTCTAGTTGAAAACTTTTGGTTTCACATTATCTTGTAAAGATAAACTATATATATATTAGGTCTCAATTTCAAAAAATTGGAAATTGAAATTAAAATTTTTTTAAGTGACGTCGGATAGACAAACCACCAACATAATGATTGTAGTTCTCAAATATCCATGAAACTTTATAGCTTACAACATTTTGATTTGAGATCATCTTGTCATGGAAAAACATGTAACGGTTTGAAAACATTTATCTTCTGAGGGGCCAGCGCCTTTGGGATAGTTTGTGCGCCCATTTGGCTCGACACCTCCTCAGGAGTGCACCCGGCCGCGGCCCGCCCATAACCCACGCCCGCACCGGTCTTCGCACCCGCATTATTCTTTGTGACCAACTCTTCACCGCACAAAATGTAATTAGAGCGCGCCCCACCAAAAAGCTCCGGCCGGCGGCCGCGCCATGAAAAACCTTCGCGTGACATGCTTGTAGAGAGTGCGATTGGTGTCGCCAAGGTCTTAGCGAATCCCATGGAGGACCTCCACAATCTGCGGGCCATTGTTCGATGAGATGAGCGGCGTGCGGCGACCCTGGTGGGACGGAGCATCCCGGATCGGTGCTATACCGGCGACGGGGGCTAGTGGCGTTCTACTCGCTCAAGTATCGCGAGAATCTTATCACCAAGCTCGCCGCCGTCGGCAACCCGGGCGTGCTTCAAAAAAGTCGTATGTATGCCGTCTTCATCGAAGGCATTTGCACCGTCACGCCGTCACTTTCGGCTGCGGCGCACGCGCGCATCGGGGCATGAAAGCGCCAAGTATGTTCTTGCTCTTGTGCTCTCTGAGGGCCAACACCGGTGCCGCGAACGGCGACTATCGCGGCGGGTGTTGCGTGAATCGAAGGCGACCACCCGGCGATGGCTGGGCGGACGTGACGCGAACCGGCGGGGAACTAGAACTCGCCTGAAAGGCCCTGGCGACATGCATGGGATTTCTTGAGGAGCGACTTGATGGCGGCACATATACCGCCAAATTGGAGTAGAGAATACCGTCCTCGGCACAACCGGTGCCTCGCCATGGCGGGCATCGGTGTAGAGGGCGGTGCGCCGCCATTCACGGATGGGCGTGATTCATTTCGGGGGCGGAGGATGTTGTTGCGGCCGAGGAGTGTAGGATACGCAAGCGGTGTGAAAGTTTCTTACGTGGTGTTGTGTGGGCACTATGAGCAAGTTTTTAAATTGGGATTGATCGATCTATCGATCACATGCGTGATGAAAAGTTGGATGTTTTGTTAGTCGTAACCATGCATATTTTCCAAAAGTGACGAAAGGCGAATTCCTAACAAATTTTTAGTTTTGGGGCCGATTCCCAAATTCAAAAAAAATGGTGCGATTCCTAAGACAAACTTATTTCGGGGCCAAATTCCTAATTCTCCCATAGTCCTATTACTCCAAACAATGTTTGAAATTTCGAAATAGCACACAAATTCTGATAAGCCCTTTTAGATTAACCGTGGGACCATGGTGTATGCGCATCGAACACTCTACGATTTGCCACCTCGGATTCCTTTATAGTGCTATGGGCGGTTTTCTCTCGTGATCTCTCATCTCTTCCTTCTCCCATACTACACCTACTAGTACTTTTCTCACCTCTTCTCCGTCGACTTTCCAAATTCATCTCAACCAAACACGAGTGCGAGCGATCCGACCACGGGT
Organism: Hyparrhenia diplandra; assembly: GCA_015847255.1. Taxonomy (NCBI): domain Eukaryota; kingdom Viridiplantae; phylum Streptophyta; class Magnoliopsida; order Poales; family Poaceae; genus Hyparrhenia; species Hyparrhenia diplandra. Next base: position 46,680 of record JADLZK010010287.1, read on the forward strand.
GCGCCTCGCCTTCGCCTTCGTCTCCGTCCGGGCGGTGGTGCTCTTTATCACATCCATGCAGCTAGATATGGTTTTTCATGTGGTTTTTGAAGCGGCAAATCTGAAGTTTTTTTTTTTTTGGTGGTTGCGGTCTGGATTGAGTCGGCCGTTCGGATCTTGACTTCATGTGGTCTCGAAGTCCCGGCCGCTCGATCTCGTGTTTTAGCTAGTGTTGGGTTGGGAAGGAGGCCGAAGAAAATGTCGCAAAGAAGCACATCTTCTTGGGTAAACACAGCTGAGATCTACGAAATGCACTTCTTTTTTGAAGTTTTTAGTGGCTCTAAAAAGGTTTTGTTTTGTCTTGTATATTTGTGTGATTCATGCTATAGCTTGTACGGCCACAAAGACCTACGCGGGAGATTATAAAAGTATGGGTGCTAGAGGTCGCCGGCGGGGCCACTCCCCTCTCCTCGCCAAGTCGAGCATTTTTCCCAGTCGCGCTTCGACTCCGGCTCAACAAACGAAGCTTTTTCCCGTCTGTTTGGCAAAAGAAGCATTGGCTCGGCTCCTCCCGCACCCCCACTTGTAGCGCAACTATAGCTAGGAGCCACTTTTCTCTCTCCCTCCCTCTCCCTCTCACTGACATTGGGCCATGTCGCTAGGAGCCGGAGAAGCTCGATTTTGGGGCTCCCCCGGCTCCGGATCTTGCGCGCTACAGTGCCTTCGTAGCTTAGGTCTTGCTTTCTCTTTTTGACAATGTTCACTTGCTCTTGCTTCATCTTGTTTGAGCTTGTTGTGTCTCACGGAATACTATTAAATCGGCCAAAATCGGGCGTTAGCAAAAACAACTTTGTTCTCAGGAATGTTGTTATATTATCAAAAAATTTGTTAAAATTTGGAATGCTCAGCTCTCCAAGAATCTACATCGAACTGTATTGCTAGTTTGTGCATTGTGGCTCAACAAACGAATTCAGCTTGATTTGTTCGTAAAGAGGCAAATTTTGGCCTTGTGTAGTTGTGTTGAAACAAATTTGGCATTGAACGCTCACCTCATTCTCTCTCTCGATCGATCGAGCAGGCATGTGAAATGACTCCATCACGTGACCCACGATGTATAGTACACCTCGCGTACGGTGTTCGAGCATGTCATCATCATCATGATTATGATTCTACTGGGGCCGAAATTTGGAAAAAATGAGTGGTGCGATGATGGCCGGTGCGAGGATGGGCCGGAACGACGAGTTTTTACATTCCCAAATTTTTTTGACCAAACTCTTTTCCAACAATACTACACGGGGACTCGTGCGGCGGCGAGAGGCAACGTGAACGCTTCTCCGGTTCCTTGTCGCGAGCGTCGGATTAATAGATGAGAGAGAGCAGCCACACTTGGCCCCACAATTTAAACAACAACAACAACAACAACATACTCCGTACACCCTCCGTCCATAAATAAGTGCATTTCTTTGACTTTTTATCAATCCTATTTGACCATTCGCCTTATTAAAAAAATTAATAAATATAACTTATTTTGTCGAACATAAAAATTACTTTAATGCTAAATTAAGTCATAACAAAATAAGTAACATTTATTATTTTTTTTTAAATAAGACAAATGGTCAAACAAGAATGATGAAAGTCAAAGAAATGCACTAGTATTTGTGGACGGAGGGAGTAGCCTTTAGTACCAAGCTAGTAGTTGGGGTAGGCTAGAGATGAAACCCATATGAAGCAGTATAACTTGATAAAAAGAAGAAAAAAAGGCACAAGACAAAAAGATAAAGATAATAAGGTAGATAGAAAAGGAAAGTCATGGTTCGGGCATGTTGAGGGCCCCACAATTTAAAATACCTAAAAATGTTTTAAGCCCGACAAACCAAAAATCTAAATTAAATTCGATTACACCATAAATTTGTTTCAATTAATTCTTCAAAACAAGACATCACATGGATATAGTATTTAGATAAAATTAATAGTGGGCCCACACGATGGTAGTTGGGATAGAGTAGGACAAACTTTTTCAGGGGCCAATTCTAATTCTCCCTAGTCCTATTACTCCAAATAATGTTTAAAATTTTGAAATAGCACACAAATTACGGTCGCCCTTTTACATTAAGGTGGGACCATGGTGTATACTGCATCGAACACTCTACGAGTTGCCACCTCGGATTCCTTTATAGTGCTACTATGGGCAGCAGTTTTCTCTCGCGATCTCTCGTCTCTTCCTTCTCCCATACTACACCTCTTCTCATCTTTGTACCGGTTAGTAGTACTCTTCTCACCTCTTCTCCATCCTGACTTTCCAAACTCATCTCAAGCAAACAAGAGTAGAGAGCGGTCCGACACAGGGGACTGCCTCGCCTCCGAAATCTAGATTGTAAAGTGCATTATCCTAACTTTTTTGAAGGGGTTTTTTTGAATGGCTATAAAAAGGTTTTGTTTTGTCTTGCATATCTACGTGTGACTCATGCTATCTACTAGCTTGTACAACATTGCTCAATAATTTTGTTGTCTTATACCTTTTCCCGATTCATCCTAGGTACAAACACAAAGACCTACGCGGGAGATTATAAAAGGATGGGGAGGAGGCGAAGAAAATGTCGCAAGAAAAGCACATCTTCTTCGCTTGGAGATCCTTTTCAACCTCTCTACTTTCCTTGTTGCGGGCTTTTTCGGCTCCGGCGCTATCGGCTCGGTGGCCTCGCCTTGCTTCACGGACTCCACCTCTCCATTTTCCTTGTTGCAGGCTATCGGCTGGCCTTGCCTTGCTTCACGGACACTGGACCCTAGTCGCGGATCCTTTTCGACCTCTCTTTCTCCCTGCTGCTGGAGTGATTTGTATAGAAGCAGTAGCGGTTAGATAGGTCTCGAGCCTTAATCATGCGCATGGCTAGAGCTTAAGACCTCGTTGGAGATTATAATCACGCCAAGGGCAAGCGTCTCGATGGTGGCTGTTGTCTCTACTCGAGTGCGGACGGGAGGAGGCCGCCTTCTAAGCAGATGCTCCCTACTCGAAACGTATTGAACTGTATTGCTAGTTTGTGCATTGTGGCTCAAAATAATTCGGCTTGATTTGTTACGTAAAGAGGCAAATTTTGGCCTTGTGTTGAAACAAATTTGGCATCGAACACTCACCCCCCTTCTCTCTCTCTCTCGATCGATCGAACAAGCATGTGAAATGACTCCATACGTGACCCCGATGTATACGGTACACCTCACTGTACACGTGTTCGTGCATGTCATCATCATGATTACGATTCTCTGAGACCGTCTTTGGTGCGGATGACACGGCGAGGATGGGCCTGAACGGCGAGTTTTTTATATTCCCAAAAAAGTTTTGACCCAAACCCTTTTCCAACAATACTACGGGGACTCGCGCGGGCGGCGGCAGAGGCGAGGCGGCCGGCGGCCGCTTAACGAACGCTTCGGTTCCTTATCGCGAAGCGTCGGATTAATATAGATGAGAGAGAGCATGGCCATCGGCGGGCCCCACAATTTAAAATACCTAAAAAATATTTTAACCGACAAACCAAAAATCTAAATTAAATTCTGATTACACCATTAAATTTGTTTCAATTAATTCTTCAAAACAAGATATCACATGGATATATTTAGAAAATTACAAGTGGGCCCACACGATAAATGCAAGAGAAATTGGGAATCTTGATGACTAGGGCCGAGAATATTCCTTCTAAAGGAAGCAAATAGAGAGCGTGAGTCAATTTTTTTTTCGTTTTTGCAAAAATCCAAGGATGGTAGACTAGTTTAGCAAACTCTTGGAGACGCACTTGTCATTTTACTTTTAATTGTGAGAAATTGTGAAATTTAATCCCTACCGCTAGAAATATGACACGTAATTCGCTTGCTTCTGAAATATGACCCATGTTATGTGAATTGCTATGAAATCTAGACTTTTCTAATTTTCAGATTTCAATAATTATATTACGGGGGCCATTTTTCACCATTTAGGGCATTAGGGCCGCCTACCAACGCCGCCCGGCCGTCGTGCGACTTGCCCTTGCGCGGCCACCGTATGGATGTGAAATTTGGGCAAATGAGGCTAGGAGGAGCAGCGGTGGAGCGCGTGGCGTGCGAGACTTGGGGCGTGGATGGCGGTTCGGCGGCGGCTTATCCTCGCTGTGCCAGCGGACTCAAGATGAAGGTCGTGCTTGGTGCGACTCTCTGTGAGCCAGCGGCGGGCTCAAGAGGAATTGAGGAAAGGGTAATTATGTCCTTTCCCATTCTCAAACAGTTAAAGAAATTTTCTAAATTTATAGAAAATACAAAAATCCCAAAAAATCCAGATTTCATAAGAACTTTCGCGCAACATGGGTCATATTTCATAAGGCATGCGAATTTCGGGTCATATTTCTAGCGACACACGATAATGGGTTAAATTTCATAATTTCTCGTTAATTGTATAAATGAATGTTGACATCTCTAACGCGATCCACATCTAGACGGCACCCCGAAATGTATAAATGGTATCTATCTAATAAGTTAGCTTGGATGTGGAGTTAATGTCACATTCCAATAAAAGTCGGTCGGAGAGTTAATAAAGTTAGACGGAATTAGTTATGGTTTATGACTTTGCAACATTATCAATGGTGGAGTTAATCTCACCACGATAGGCACAAAAGCGTACCACACATTCTAGCATTGCCTACAAAACTAGTGCGTCACCCTAGCTCAACGCTAAAGAAATGCGTGAGCGGATATTCTTATAATGACACTTGAAACTCTTGCAATGATAATATAATTACGGTATGCGCAAAGCGCCTGGATAGAATTACCCAATTGTAGCACTTCACCGGGGAGTCTATCCGGTATCGTATTTATATTCTACGAAAAGAAAGGGATGGGCTATGGGTAGGTTGATGATTTAATGATGATTCACTTGCGGTGGTGTAATGTAGAGTAAACCATATGCATCATACTAAACTCAAACGAGGTAAGTCGCATAATAAAGATAATAAGATAATAATAATGATAATAACATCCAAGTCAAAGATCATCATATGCCACTAGCTAGTATCATAAAAGGCTAAATACCATAGTATAGGTGAGATGGATGGAATATTCCTAAGTTACTCCTACTTATATGTCAATGCATACTACAATTAGTGCAATACACCTAGTCATCATCGTATGGAAGCACTATATCTACACATGGTGAATATTACTAAGGAAGATTAGGAACAAAACCAACCTACCATAGTAACAAAGCTCAACTAGCCCTACATTCGGGGTGGACTCCAAAGGACTCAATGGGAGTATCACATCCACGATCTACCACACATCCCAAAATATAGGGTGATGTCGCGAGGCAAGCGTTGTATAAACACCACGTTTACACATTGTTGACCACCCACATAGTGTACATCTAAGGGGCGCTATACGACTCCATGCTTGAATATAAAGACAAACATACTAAACTAAATATATAATCATAATAAGCATAGAAGCATATAACTAAGAATATAATCATTAAATAGAATAAAGTCATGGCAATTGTATTCTAACAAATACTAACAAATGAGATACAAGAGAGAAGCCACGTGAAGCTTCGGCCCCGCTACTTCTTGACTATCCAGGAATCCAAGACAATACTTGACTTCCTCTAGAGCTAACCTAGATAGCTATTGCTCTAATTATGGTGGAACTAGGGCTTAGGATCTTGACTTAGGGTCTTGATGATGAATTTGGGTATGGAGTAGAACGACTTCGAATGAAATTAGGGTTTCACCCGAGGGGTTAGGGGGTCTTGTTATATAGCCCGGAGAGGATACACGGCGGCCCTTGGATCAAACCGACCTTGATGGAAGGACTAGATTGCTCCTCATAGGCAGTGGTGAACCGACCTTGAATGGGAGGCTAACGGGGGGCCCCACGGGGGCGGCCGTCGCCCGGGGCCTCAAGGCGGCCGCCCTTTGGCCAGCCGGTGGGCCCCACCTTCCTTCCCGGTGCTCTACGGTCTCTTACGGAATGTTCTTGCGTAGGTTCCATGTTGGGTTACGTCACGGATACGTCTTTTTATGTCGTAAGGCTTGCAAACTCTTGGGCATTTTCTGTTTAATCCACGAAAAATATATAAATCACCAAAACTAGTGGAATCATGTTAGTCAAGCCCCTATACTATGTTAATATTCATTTTAAGCCCTTATTTTCGTTTTTAAAAACCTCTATATTTGATGCTATAAGGTATACCAACAAGCTCCCCCAAACTTACCTCTTGCTAGTCCCTAGCAAGACTATGTTGTTGGATCGGGAGTTGATGCAACGCTTTCACACCTCGTAAGTACACATGCTTTCAAACAAAATTTCATCTCAGGAAAGGAATAAACTATTTCAACCTTTGACTTACCCATATTACCTTTAATCATGGAGCTTGTAGCTTTTCTTGTGATCTTGGGCAATTGAAAGATAGAACAATCAAGTCAAGCACTAGGTCTCAAACTCTTTTGTTCAACCATCATTCGAGTTTTTCTTGATTTTGAAATAAAACTCAAAGTTCTGCGCAGATATGACCCTTTCAAGTCTCTCATATGTGGTACTTTGGTGAATCCTCACTAAGGCAATAAGGTTATTTTGCCTTTCTCTCATAGTATGTGGTATTTTTTGGACTAAGGCGGTAGGATACTATGCCTTCTTCTCTCTCACCCTATATCTAAAGCTTATATATGGAGTTCATAGGTGGGGAGAAAACTAAATTTACTTGCTAAGCATATATTGTAAGTTCAAACAATGGATCCAAAGTCACAAGTCACACTGATGCATGTGCATGATGGAATGAATTGAATATGATGGTAGGTGTGAATGGAATGAATATGATGAGAAAAAGTCTAATTCTATTTTTAGCTCTCTTGAGAAATCTTCTCTGTTTTGGTACTTGAAAACATTTGAGAGAACCTGGGTTGTATTTCTTTCCTTTTCTTTTTATGGAGAGGCGGGCATCTAAGTACCCATTGTTTTCAGACGGACACTTGTCCATTTTTTTAACTCTCCTTTATTCTCTTTTTTCTTTTTAGGGAGGTAGGCTCTACTGCCTCGTAGGACACTTGTCCATTTTTCATCTCCCCTCTCTTTTCTTTCTCTTTTTTTTCTTTAGGGAGGTAGGCTCTACTCGCCTGTAGGACACTTGTCCATTTTTCATCTCCCTCTCTCTCTTTTTTTTTAACTAACAACCCAAGTCTCTTTTTGTAATAAACTTTTTGAGAGATAAACAAGAGTAATAGAGCTTTATAAGATTGTTATTTGGAATGGAATATTTTTTGATTGCTCTTCTCTCAAGCTAGGAGTGGAACATATTTGGCGGATATATAGTGGGTGTGTATAGTGAATGCGCATTTACTTCGGGGTAGAAGCAAAGCATATATGAGTGGAGTCTAGTGGAATGAAATATATGTGGTGGATGGATGGAGTGTACATCAGCATGACAAGTTTCTAAGGGTCAACAAAGGTTGAACAAACTCAATGCAAAGCAAGCAGCCTATATATAAAAAAGGGTTCTTCTACTTTATGGAGCATGTATATCTGGCTATGGTAGGAGTTTCAACACTCTGTCATACGGAACTTATCATGTATATTTTATAATTTTCAAAGGATAAATCTCCAGAAATCTAGTGTCACTAGGAGCAAGAGAAATAGCAGCTCAAAACTTTCATATATCATATCCGTCAATTACCTAGACTCTAGAGCAAGCATTTGCAATCCATAGATTTCAGGTTTAGGGTAAACCTCAAGTCAAAGCAGTTTTACATTTAAGCTTCGAGAGAAATTAAGCTTGAAAGCTAGGTACTTGAAAGACATTACGACGGAGCAACTATTCATCATCTCCTTTATTTTTAAGTTTTTTTTAGTTGAGCAAAAGCGTAAAGGTGTACACTCTCTCTTGATAATTTATTCATACTATAACAAAGACTCTTTAAAGATTATAAAGACTCACTCTAAACAAACTAAAGCAAACTAAGCAAACCAAATATCTAGCTAATAATAATAGTAGTAGTAAAGATACTTATCATTGTAACTGGGGGTGCTCTCCCCCAAGCTAGATTGGAATGTCGGGTTGATGATGTGGAAGTTGAGGTAGATGGTGACGGTGGTGTCGGCTCATCATGTCTCTCTCCCTTCGAAATCCTGCTAAACTCAAATAGACAACAAAGCTAGTGGAACTTGATTAGGCGTTAGAGTTTAGCCACATTGCTTCTGTCGCCTGAGATCTTTTAGCAGCATGAAATATATTTTTGGGTTTTCTTGTTTTGTATGCAAAAGAAGATAAAGAACTTATGCCACCACAGTAAATATCTCTGAGGGTGTTAAACCTCAGGTTTACTCACATGGGGCTTTTAGCTTTTTAAACATGCAAAGCAATAAAAATATTTTTATTTTCTTTTCTAAATGCAATTTGAAAAGGGAAATATGCTATGCAATTGGTAAAAGCGAAAATGCAATGCTGAGAATTAAATATGGATAACTTACCAATTTACCTTTTGGCGAAGGTTCGGGGATTAAAGTCCTCCGAACAAGACTTTCTTGTTTTGCTTATTACTCCCAAGGTATATCGGTAGTCATAATTGGTGGCTCGATGATTTGATCGATGTTTCTCGATGATGTCTTTGGGAGTTGTCTTTTTCTTTATCCATTTCTTGTTTCGGGAGGTTCTAGTGACCTGCATATCTTTTGTCTTGGGTTCATTATTTCTTTTGTCTTCTACCTTGATTTCTGAAATTTTACAATCTTCGTTTGTTGAGGTGGACGACTTTTCTTCTCTGGGTCCTTCTACCTCTTCTTCTTCTTGAATCTTTAATTGTTTCTTCTTCGGGGGCGGGCGTGCTGCCCTGTTCTTCTTTTTCATAGTTAGTATAACTATTGAAATATACTCATACCTTTTCTGTAGGGAATTGGAAGTGAATTTCTCCTGTTCTTATGTAGATGATGGCGCGTGTAGTATTGAGGAAGGGTCTTCCCAACACTAGTGGTGGGTCCAACTCTTTACCCATGTCCATGACTAAAAAGTCAGTAAGGACATAATGATCATTAATTTTCACGGGCACGTCTTTCGCAATTCCTTCGGGAAATCGGCATGATTGGTTTGCCATCTGCAGCTGCACATATGTAGGATACAAGGGCATTTTATCGAATAATAATTGATATGTTACCTTGGCCATGATGTTGATGCCAGATCCTGTATCACAATATGTATTATTGAAGGTTAAACAGTTTATAGTGCATGATATCGTTGAGATGCCTGGATCTTCCATCTTAGTCAGCATTGGAGATTTGAGTAGATGGTCATTCTCAGAACCTATCTTGTTAATCATCATTACCTTCACAGGCTGAGCCTTCTTGTTCTTCTTTTTGTTCTTCTTGGTGTTCTTGAATGTAGGTTCTGGTGGCATCTCACAAAGGTATTGTGCTTGTGGATGAGCAGGAGAGGTGAGTACCTTGTTCTTGAAACTAAATACTTCTTTTCTTCCCATAATGTTGAAACATATCTTTGCACCCTGGGCATAGATAATTGCTCTTGTTGTACTCAAGAAAGGTCGACCCAACATGATTGGTGCCTT
>JADLZK010010289.1:0-178190 GCA_015847255.1 Hyparrhenia diplandra
AAGTTTGGATCTAAAGTTGATGAAGGTTTTCTTCTTGTTACCGTAACACCCCGGGTGTTACTATTACTAAAATATGACATGTCATCATGATCATTGCAAAGCATACATGTTAGTCCACTATGTGTTGCATTGTACTAAAATAAGTTTATTTTATGTTGGTTTCGGTGCTTGCCGGTCGAAAAGACGCGAGAGGAATCGAATCCAGGAAGTTACCCCTCTCGAAAACCCTAATTTCTAAACCCTAGTTTGTCCCTCTTTCTTTATTTCAAAATTTATCAAGTTTTTGAGGGTGGTCACAAAAGTGAAATGGTAGAATTTTCAAAGTTGAGCAAAGTTGGTATTTTGAGTTTTCAAAGTTTGGTTCAAAATTTTAAAGTAATTTTGAATTCGACAAAACCCTATTTACCCCTTTTCTCTATTTCAAAATCTAAGCAAAATTTGAGAAAACTTCCAAAAGCTAGTTTGTAGATCTTGTTGAGATGTACAAAAGATATGTACAAAGTTTTTGAAGTTTTTTAAATAAATTTGAAAGTAATTTTGAATTCAAATTTGTCCCTTTTTGACCCCATTTCAAAAGTCATATTTAGAGGTAGAATTTGAAAATCTTCCAATTGTGAAAATTGTAGATCTTGAAAAAAAATTAGGCCAAGTTGCTTTTGGAGTTTTTCGAGTTCAGTTCAAATTTTTGGAGAATTTTGCAAAAATCCGAAAGTTAGGGTTTGATGCTAAATTAATGCAAGCACAGGTCGCCCATGCCGGCCGCCACGGCTGGCGTCCCGTGGCCGTTCTCGCTGGTTCCGCGAGAGCACGCGTCTGGAACAAATTTGGACGGCTTCGCGAATGCCCCGCCACCTCATCGCCTTCCCTTCCCTATAAATAAGACCGGCGGGTCGCCGTTTTCTTCTTTTTCCAAAACCCGCCGCGACCGCCTCCGTCCGTCCCGCCGCCGACGCCGCCGCCGCCGAGCATCCCTCACCGCTCCAACTACAAGCCAGCTGTCGCAACTCTCATAGCGCCGTTTAAGCTAAGAATCCTAAGCCAGCATCGCCCCCGTAGTGCCCGCGAGGTCGCCTTCCCCGTCGCCGCCGATTGAGCACCGCCGCGAGTCCGCCGCCGGGTTTCTTCTTTTCCGGTGAGCCCCAGGTTGCTTCTTTCTTCGTATTAGCTCTCCTTTGGCACCGTAGTCACGTCCGATGTGCTGCCTTTGTCCAACCGAGGTCTCCAAAGTACTGAACGCCGATTTGTGCCACCGTAGTCGTCGCCCGCCGACGACGACGACTCACCTCCCGGGCCCATCTTCGCCACCCGACCGTTTCAAAGCATCGCGGTGAGCTCCGAGCCGCCTCCTTCTTTTCGTCGCTTGTCCATTGCCGACGCCGGACGCGGCCGCCGCCGCGCGCAGTTGAGCGCCGTAGCGTCGACACCGGCTGAAGCTCACCTCGCCCGGGCCAACATCGCGCAATAAAGCGGCACTGCTTCGTTCATAAGGCCAGCCCAACATTGTTCCTTTGGGCCAAGTCCATTATCGTTCACATGGACCAATCAATAGTGCACAAGATGGCGGGCCATGAACAATGCCAGGCGTGCCGTACGAGATTGGGCGAGATTCAACCCAAACCCTTTTTCATTTATGAAATGTTTTATTCAATTTCATTTATTTGAATAGTGTCCGATTTTCCAAATTTCATATAAATTCAAATACTAGCTCAAAAATTCTGAAAATTTTTGTGTAGCTTTCCCATGAGTATGTCTACCCATGAAAATTATGAAACTTGAATTTTGAATAGTTTGGGCATGATTTAAAAATACAAATTTTAATTGAAAAATGCATCTTCCTTGATTTTTAGTAATTATTCTATTTATCCAAAAATCATGAAAATTATTTTGACACTTGTTTCATGATATGATCTATCTCGTACAAAAATTTTGAGCTTGTTTAAAGAAAGTTAAAATATTTATTATTTCATGTGTTGAATAGTTTGTTTTATGTCTTATAACCTAGGGTTTTGGGTGAATTTTGGCTTGTTTTGTGAACCCTAAACCATGCCCCTATCAAGTGGTCCTTGAGAACTCCTTAGGCAATGGTGATGATATCTCGTAGAGTAGTTCAACAAGTTGGTTTTGTTGGATTGTAACTTTATCGTGAAGGAAAGTTGTACTCAAGTGTTTATCGTTTCATGCACTCTCGCAAGCATCATGTTTATATACACGGCATCATGTAAAGCATATATTATTCTTTCGTGTAGTGAACGAAGGTGAACAAGGGGTCGTCGATCAAGCTTCGAAGAAGAGGGTTTTCTTGTTGATCCGAGTTCTAATTATCGTGATCCATCGCCGATTCGGGTTATTTTGTCAACCAAGGCAAGCCCCGGTTCATTTAAAACCCTTCCTTGATGTTTTACAAAGTTTTATATCACCTTTGTTATGCTTTGTTGCATTAAGTTATGAGGAATTGAATGGTAACCCAATTCTGCATTACCATCCTTGATTATTGCAATACCACCCTTGTTAACCCGTTTATTTCAAAATGCTTAGTGATGCTTAGCCCCCGCTTAATTAGTTAAGCTTTTTTTCATCAAAATGTTTTGTTTGAGGAGATGGTACCGTTTTAGGAAAAGAAAGAGAAGTAGTGATGAATTTGAGATCGGACGGACGTAGGTTGAAAGCGGCGGGATACCTAGCCGTGCTTGTCCCGTGTTGGTCGCTTAAGGACCGTCCGTTGTTTGGCCCGAGTGAAATCGGGACTTTTTGAATGCAAGTTGCGCCGAGGCCTTCTCTCGCAAAGGCACGGCCGCTCGGCAATCACCCTGTGTCGGTCGACCCTAACTAGCCACATACCCGTAAGCCGGATCTCGGTGGAGCCAAATCGAGAATGGCAACCACACACCGGGAGTGGAGAGATGGCGGAGTATGGCGTGTACCCACCCCATCGGTCAAACCGTCATTAGGGACGGGGTAGGGAGGTGGAGTATCGCGGCTCTCGAAAGTGGCGCAGCCTCGTTCTCGTTTTGGACAAATCTGAAAGAAGGTTGATATATGCAAGCTTAAGTGCTACATATGTCGTCGGTGGTTAGGGATCCCTATTTGGGTATAATCGGTTCATGAATCGCCGATTTGCTTCTCGGAGAAGGAGACCCGATTCCCCGACCTTCATCGTAGTAAATGATGGAATATGTTTTTGAGGAAAGAGAGTTGGAATAAGAAAAATATGTTTGCTCTAGAATAGGATAACCTAGAGTATATGAGCTACTAATCACGAATTAAAAATATTGAAAATAAGGATTCACTTATAGTAAGCTTTTTCACGCAAAAGAGTTCTTGATTCTTGCTAAAGCCTTACCTTGACTCCTAAGACCAAAGATTCCCGAAGTCTTCTCCTATTTCTTTTCTTTAGTCGGGTAAGTCTTGTTGAGTACTCCCGTACTCGTGGTTTGTTAACCCTTGTTGTAGAGAGCCGGTCATGAGCAAGGCTTGTTTTGGTCCCCGCCGCATGACGGTATACCGAGGAGGAAGATGACGAGTAGAGTTGAACCCTCGAGGCGGGGTTGTCGTAATGTATTATATGTATAAGTTACTCCAATAATCTCGGGCATGTAATAATACTATTTAAGGTTGTGTATTTGAACAAATGGTTTGTAAAATTATGGTTATGTAATCCTTCCGCCGTTTACTCTGATGTATTTTGAATAAAGTGTTGTAATACTGGAGTGACTTGTTAATGAGATCCTGTTAGGAAGATTAATAGCACTTTCTACATTATTGGGAACTCGTGCATAATGATCGAGAGGTCTTAATGACAATGATAAGTGCGTGTGGGCCCCGTAATTTAGAAGGTTACATTACGATTCACGGGTCAAATGAGCATGCCTATCGTGTTTTCAACCAAACCACCGGTAGGGTTAAAATCACTATAGATGTGACATTTGGATTTAATCTAATGGCTCTCAAGTAGAGCAAGTTGATCAAAGTGTTGTAGGAAAGGAGGATCCACCTTGTGAGGCAATCAAGCAATTGGCTATCGGTGACATAAGGCCTCAAAAAGATCAAGCTAATGAAGAGGAGGATCCACCGGTTGTTGCCGCACAAGATTCCGCCGACGACTCAACGACCAAGTGCAAAGACACGCCCGGCCGGAAGTATCCAAATACAAGAAGGTACGCACCATCGGCACGGCAGTGCTGTCGCGCCACCTACCTCGCCAAATGATCGATCCACCCGCATCACCTGCTCAACCACTTGATCTTGCTCCAATTCTTGAAGCCGATGATGAATATGATGAAGATCAAGAAGAACATGCGTAAGGCGTTGATCACCCACGACCCACGACAAACGATTCAACAGATCAACCCGTTGACAACATCCTTGGGAGTCTCTCGAAAGGGAGTTACTACTCGATCACATCTAGCCGCTTTCGTCAACATTTCTCTTTTGTTTCATCTTTGGAACCCGTAAAGTAGATGATGCTCCTCAAGGATCCGGATTGGGCGTTGGCCATGCAAGAAGAGCTTAACAACTTCAAAAGAAATGAAGTTTGAGAGTTGGTGGAAAGACCCAAGACTAACATCATTGGTACCAAGTGGGTCTTCCGTAACAAGCAAGATGAAGATGGGTTGGTGACAAGAAACAAGGCAAGATTGGTTGCTCAAGGCTTCACTCAAGTAGAGGGCTTGGACTTTGATGAAACCTATGCACGTGGCAAGACTAGAAGCAATTCGCATTCTTCTAGCCTTCGCTGCCCATCATGACTTCAAGCTATACCAAATGTATGTCAAGAGTGCATTCCTCAATGGCCCACTACAAGAGGAGGTGTATGTTGAGTGACCACCGGTTTTGAAGACCCCAAGTTTCCCAACCACGCCTACAAGCTCCGAAAGGCTCTATGGGCTTAAGCAAGCACCTAGAGCATGGTATGAATGCCTTAAGGAATTCTTGCTCAAACAAGGCTTTGAAATAGGCAAAGCTGATCCTACTCTCTTCACTCATAAAGTTAGCAATGATATCTTTGTATGCCAAATATATGTCGATGACATAATATTTGGTAGCACTAACAATATGTATGTTGAGCAATTTAGTAGGACAATGATCAAGAGATTTGAGATGTCCATGATGGGTGAGCTAAAGTACTTCCTCGGGTTTCAAGTCAAGCAAATGGAGGAAGGGACATTCATATGCCAAACAAAGTACACCCATGACATGCTAAAGAAATTTGATATGGCTAAGGCGGCCAATCAAAACTCCAATGCCAAGCAATGGACATCTTGATCTTGATGAGGAGGGTCTAGCCGTGGACATGAAGGTATATCGCTCCATGATTGGATCGTTGTTTTACCTTTGTGCATCTAGGTAGGACATAATGCTTAGTGTGTGTATGTGTGCCCGTTTTTCAAGCCAATCCAAAGGAATGTCACAACGTGGCTGTTAAGAGAATCTTGAGATACTTAGTACTCACTCCTAACCTTGGCTTGTGGTATCCTAAGGGTTCCAAGTTCAATCTACTTGGCTATTCGATTCGACTATGCCTAGGTTTTGCAAAGTAGATCGAAAAAGCACTTCGGGGACATGTCAATTCCTTAGACGGTCCTTAGTGTCTTGGAGCTCTAAGAAGCAAAATTGTGTAGCCCTTTCCATCGCCGAGGCCGAGTATGTTAGCCGGTGCATGTCGTGGCTCAACTACTTTGGATGAAGCAAACCTTAAAAGATTACGGATGTCATTTCACAAAGATACCTCTTCTTTGTGACAACGAGAGTGCCATCAAACTCGCAAATAACCCTAGTAGCACACTCTAGAACAAAACACATAGACATCCGTCATCACTTCTTGAGAGACCACTAACTCAAAGGAGATATCGCACCGCCATGTGAGCACCGAAAAGCAACTAGCCGATATCTTCATCAAGCCTCTCGATGAGTCAAGGTTTTGCGCCTTTGCGTAGTGAGCTAAACATTCTCGATTCTCGTAACTTGGTTTGAATTCCAGCACACATGCAACCGCTTGAGACACTAGATCGACATAGGAAAAGTTGGTGAAAACTTTCATATTGTGTTTCAAAAGGTTTTTCAAATTCTATTCGAAATTCAATGCCATTGCTCTGTATTGATGATCTGTCTCTGGTAATGAATTTTGTGTCTCTGTGATCAAATTTGAGGAGAAATAAGTCAAAAGTGGCAATATATTATCGTGGTGATCGACCGAGCGGGCGGTCTTGGCGGTTCCACGCAGCTATCGCAGCAGAAAGGTCAAGGGCTTCGGCGGCGCGATCCCGCACTTAGGTCTTCGCCCCCCCGATCCGAACCGCTGGGCCAAATTTTCTCTTTCCTTTTCTACCCCCGATCGGTTTTCTCTCTTCTCCTCTCGCCCGACTCCCTCACGCGCCCACTCCCCTCTCTCGGCGTGAAGGAAGAGCCGCCGCCGGCCGTGCCGCGCGCCGCCACGGCCGGCCTCCCCCCGTCCCCGGCCAAGACCGGCTCCCTCTCCTCCGAAAGCGGCTTCTTCTCTTTCCTCTCCAATCAACGAGGTAACCTAACCCTAGCCTCGAAGTTCTTACTCGATCTATGCAATGGGCAACAATTTCTCATGGATTTCAGCTTCTAAGTGGTGTATGAACTCTAGGGAAGTAGCTTTTGATGATTGGAATCGACCAATTTCACTCTTCCATGGTTTAGGTAATTTAGGGGGAGGGCGCGGCAATGCCGCCCCAAATAGAACTTAATCGTTCTTAGCCGCTCAAAAAAAGAAATATCCCTCAAATTGCTTGACTCATTGATCCGTGAAATTGATCGACTCCAAACTTTGGAGAAATTTCACTTAGGTTCTTACTAATCTTTTTTTGAATCCATGGAATTTTTGCACCGCCTCGAATTTGTATCTCGAAATTGTGATAGTCAAATGATCGTGCTAAGTAGATGCATTAGAAAGTTTATTAAAATGAATTTAGATGACATTTGAGCAAGGGGGGAGCGGCTTGAGATTCGCGAGCATGACACTCCAAAGTGCCGTGCATGCGCGGTAATGCCGTGCCTCCTCGCTGGCGGCGGCGATGCCGGCAGCAGCTCGATCCTCGACAATGCCTTGCTCAAAATCATCTAAATTTATTTTTCTAACCTTTCTATGCATAGATTTGGTCATTCCACTTCCTATTCTTACGGTTTTCGATCAAACTCTAAATCTTGCATAGATGGACCCCGGAGGTGATCCCCACGGCAAGAGGAAGCAGAGTGTAACGTAACCTCCTAAATTACGGGGCCCACCCGCACTTTTGCCATTGTCCCAAAGACCTCGACGATACCGTGTGCATACACCCAATAACTTAAGAAGCCATGCGGGTGTCATCGAGGGAACCCCGATTACACCACGCTTTATGTCTCATACCAGATCAACAAAGGAGTAGCTACAACATTACAACATTTATTACAAAAAATATAGATCGAGTGCTTGGAAGAATAATAACATTAATTTTACAAAATGTGAATAAGTTACATTTGAGTAAACTTAACTTAATTAATTTACGAAGCCGAGTAGACTAGAAGACAACCGGATCATGTCGTGCCCACCGACATAACCATGGTTAACAAAGCATGAGTCAACACCGCAACAAGGGTTAACAAACCCCGAGTGCGGAGTACTCAACAAGACTTACCCGACTAAAAAAAAATAGGAGAAGACTCGTGAATCTTTGGTCTAATAGGATTCAAGGTAAAGCTTTTAGCAAGAATCAAGAACTCTTTTTGCGTAAAAGCTTACTAGAAGTGAATCCCGTGACGTAACCTCCTAATTATTGGGTCCACCCGCACTTTTGTCATTGTCCCAAAGACCCTCGACAAAGAAGGTGCGGATGCACCCAATAACTTAAGAAGCTTTGTCGGGTGTCGCCGGAAACCCCGATTACACCACTCTCATACGGGATCAACAAAGGAGTAGCTACAACATTACAACATTTGTTACAAAAATACAGATCGAGTGCGGAAGAATAATAACATAAATTTTACAATTGTGAGTAAGTTACATTTGAGTAAACTTAACTTAATTTACTAAGCCGAGTATAACTATAGGAGACATCCAAGTCATGTCGAGCCCGCCGACACAACCTTGGTTAACATCACGAGTCGGCACACTCCGCAACAAGGGTTAACAAACCCCGAAAGTACACAATGTACTCCGCAAGACTTACCCGACAAAAGAAAAAAAGACTCCAAGGATATGCTAGCTTAAGGAAAGTAGAGCTAGAAAAAGGGGAGTTTGCAGAAAAGCTTACTACAAGTGGATCCTTACTTTCAATATTTTTAGCATAAATTTTATTGGAGCATAAATAAAGCTAGATTTGCACCTGTTCTATCTCAAACACTTTTTTAAGCAACACATCTCAACTTATCTCTGCATCTCTTTTCCTTGCATAACCATGAGTAACCTTGTTTCTTCAATTACTACGATGAATGGGCGTAAGAACGGGTCTCCATAACCAGAAGCAACGGCGATCCGCGAATCGATTAATACCGGGTGGGGATCTCTAACCACACGACATATGTAGCACTTAAGCTTGCATATATCAACCTTCTTCAGATTTGTCCAAAACGGAACGAGGCTGCGCCACCCGAGAGCACAAGACTCCACCTCCCTACCCCCGCCCTAATGACGGTTTGACCAATGGGGTGGGTACACGCTACTCCCGCCATCTCTCCACTCCCAAAGGCGTGGTTGCCATTCCCGATTTGGCTCCACCGAGATCCGCTTTACCGGAGTATGTGGCTAGTTAGGGTCGACCGACCTGGGGTGACAACCAGGCGGCCCGTGCCTTTGCCGAAAGGCCTCAGCGCATTTGCGTCAAAAAAGTCCCGAACTTAACAATCCAAACAACGGACGGTCCTTATACGACCAACACGGACAAGCACGCCTAGGTATCCCGCCGCTTTCAACCTACGTCCCCGTCCGATCTCAAATTCAATACTACCATATTTATTCTCATGAACCACCATCGTGGTGTGTTCTCTTTTTCCATAGCGAGGAGGAACAAAGATAAAAACCTATATCTCGTGAACAATGAAGCCATCATTCGACTTCTACCGACATCTAAGCATTACTAAGCATTTAGAAAAACGACCTACTCATACTAGTGAGATAACATTGGATTAACTAAAATTCAAGGTAGTCATGCAAAGAAGAACGGTATCAACCAACTCCTACTAACTTAATGCACATTGCACTAGACTTAAGGTGAATAAAACATTTATGAAAGAGAAGGGTTTATGCTCCGGGGCTTGCCCGTGTTGCGAGGAAAAGTTAGATTCCAAAGTCGGATCATCAAAGTTAATCTTGACACCATCACCTCCGGTGGATACACCTTCTCCCAAAGCTCGATCTTCGCAAACCACATCACTCTCGTTCACCGCACGTAAATTAATAACGTATGCTCAACATAATGGAATGGTAAACATGATGCTTGATGATGCATGAAATAATAAACACTTAAGTACAACTTTCTTTCACGATAAAGTTGCAACCCAACAAAACCAACTTGTTGAACTACTCTACAAGATATCATCACCGTTGCCTAAGGAGTTCTCAAGGACCACTTAATTATGATATGACCCAAGATTCACAAAACAATCTAAAAAAGTCACACAAAACCTAAATTATTTGACACTAAACAACTTATAACTCACATAAAATAATAGAGCTCAATATAGAAAATAATTTAAACATGTCAAAATGACTCAAAACTTGTTGTACAGCTAGATCATAGCATAAAACAGCACCAAATAAATTTTCATGATTTTTGAATAAATATTTTATTTTCTAAAAATCATGGAAGATGCATTTTTCAATTAAAGATTGTATTTTTAAATCATGCAAGAACTACTCAAAATCAAGGTTTCAAATTTTTCATGGGTAGATATACTCATGGGAAGGCTACACAAAAATTTTCAGAATTTATAAGCAAGTATTTGAATTTATATGAAAATAACAAAAAATCGATACTATTCAAACAAATACAAATTGATAAAACATTTATGAAAAAGGAAAACGCCGGGCTCAGAGTGGCCCGGTAGATCGTGCTCGGCCCGACATCGTGCAAACAGGCCGGCCCACGGGAATGCGAATGTGCGGCCCAAAGCGGCCCGTTAAAGCCTGGCCCGGCAACTTTACAAAAGACCCCCCGTTAATTTATGAAATTACAAACAAGTACAAAACACTATTTACATGAGTCACGAGATTTCTCACCTAGCCCCTCATCTTCTCCCTATTCTGAACCCGAAGT
Source organism: Hyparrhenia diplandra (assembly GCA_015847255.1). Lineage (NCBI taxonomy): Eukaryota > Viridiplantae > Streptophyta > Magnoliopsida > Poales > Poaceae > Hyparrhenia > Hyparrhenia diplandra. The sequence continues at coordinate 10,254 of JADLZK010010289.1, forward strand.
CCCCGGGCGGCTCTTGAGCAGAGCAAATGCGATGGCGGCGCTCTGGTTGCGCCGTTCCCGTGGGATGGTCACCGCGGTGGCGAGGAAGGGCGCTTGGGCACCGGCGCACTCGACCGCGTGCCCGAGGGTGACAATGGTTTGCCCCAACGCAGCCTACAAGGGCACCGCCACGCACGTAGGCGGCACGCGGCACGGACCGCTGACGTGGTGTCGTTCGACGAGTCCGGAGCGGTTGGGTTAAAACGATCAAGATGGTGAGCTACAAGGTGATCAAGGGATGCTAAAAACAAAACAAAGAAGCGAGGAGCTCACCGGAGCGGGCGGGCCGATGTGGAGCGGATCTCGGCGGGTGCTTTGCCGATCGCTGGGAAGACAATGGGCGGTGCGGCGATTCTCGCGACGTAATCGAGGCACGGTGGGTGCAAAAGGAGCGCAAGAGCACCGCGAACTTGTTGGCAAGATGGTACGCGGCGGAGCTTGAGCGAAGAGGGCGTATGAGCTCGGGCGGCGAGGTGACCGCGGCGGCGATGTCGGGAGGAAGAAAAGGAGATGACGACGGTCGCCGTTGGCTTAAAAAGTAGAGAGAGAGATCGAGGTGGTAGTTAGCGCCTTCGCGACAACGCCCAAGTGGCCGGTGACGCGCGAGGACGACCGAAGCGTCGAGGCGGCCACGGCGACGACGACGACAGTGGTCGGCATGGGCGTCCATGCCGACACTGTAGCACCCAAACCCTAACATTTCTGAATTTTTCAAATTACTTCCAAAATTTGAACTGAACTCAAAAATCTCCAAGAAGCAACTTTGCTTAAAATTTCAAGATCTACAATTTTCACAATTGAAAGATTTTCAAATTCTGCCTCTAAATATGACTTTTTGAAATAGGGTCAGAAAGGGATAATTTTGAATTCAAAATTACTTTAAAATTTATTCAATAACTTCAAAAACTTTGTACACCTCTTTTGTACATCAAAACAAGATCTACAACTTGGCTTTTGGAAATTTTCGCAAATTTTGCTTAGATTTTAAAATAAACAAAAAAGGGGTAAAGAAAGGTTAGGGTTTAGGGTTTCGACAAAAAGGGAAACTCCGGATTTTGATTCTTTTCGTCTCTTCGACCGACAACGTGATCCAAAGCATAAAAGAAGCTTATTTTTGTCCAAACCATGGCTTAATCGGTAAGTAAACACGGGGTGTTATAAATCCTTACTTTCAACATTTTAATTCCAATTTAGTTTCTCACCTACTCTAGGTGATCTTATACTAGAGCATACACTTCTTAGATACTCCATCACTTATTCCAATTCTTCTCTGTTCCATAATTAATCTACGATATAAGTCGGAAACCGAGTCTCCATATCCGAGAAGCACGGCGATTTCGAAATCGATTAACCCGGTAGGGGAGTTCTTTCCACACGACATATGTAGCACTTAAGCTTGCATATATCAACCCTTTCTTGGATACTCAAAACGGAACGCGCCCTATGCCACCCGAGAGTACCGTACACCTCCAATCTCGGGACTTTAACCCACGAGGGTAACATGTACTCCCGCCATCTCTTCACCCCCAAAGGCGCGGTTGTACGCGTTTCCGATTTGACACCCCGAGATTGGGCTTACCGGAGTATGTGTCCGGGAACTAGTTTCGACCGCCCCGGGCGACGCCCGACACGAGGCGTGCCATTGGCCAAAAGACCTCAGCGCAGATTATGTTCCATAGTCTCGGTTACACAGGCCTACACGCCGGCCCTTAATCGACAAGCCGGAAATACTACACCGAGACTCCATTCTCAATGCAAATTACCCGACCGGTCTCAAATTAAACACCATAACCCAAGATGGTTTCATCATATAACATCCTTGTTCATCAAATGCCCACTCGGGCTATCATAAGAGACTTATCACATTTGACTCAAAAAGACTAACTATTTTAGCATGGCTAAGCATTCTAACATTTTACCAAACGGGCTATCAAGGTAGATATCGAAATAATCAAGGATGGATAATGCATCAATTAGGTTGTCACTCAACTCCTATTACCTAATGCAAAGCATAAGGTAAAAGTGATATAAAGCTTTGTAAAAAACACAAGGAATGTTTAAATGAACCAGGGGCTTGCCTTGATTGACGAAATATCGACTCGGACGATGGATCACAATACTGAACTCGGGTCAACCGGATAGCCTTCTTCGGCGCTTGATCAACAACTTTCGATCACCCGCGTTCACTATACAAAATAATAATACATGCTTAACATGATGCCATGCATATAAACATGATGCGCGAGAGTGCATGAAATGATAAACGCTTGAGTACAACTTTCCTTCTCGATAAAGTCGCAACCCATCAAAAACCAACTTGTTGAACTACTCTACGAGATATCATCACCATTGCCTAAGGAGTTCTCAAGGACCATCTAATAGTGGTGTGGTTTAGGGTTCACAAAACAACCCAAAATCTACCCAAAACCCTAAGTTAGAAAGCATTAAACAAATTGTTTTACACATGAAATGATAGGGCATGAAATAATAAAAATTTTAACTTTCTCAAAACAAGCTCAAAATTTTTGTACAGGTAGATCATGTCATAAAACAGTACCAAAATAATTTTCATGATTTTTGGATAAATAAAATAATTATTAAAAATCAAGGAAGATGCATTTTTCAATTAAATTTTATATTTTTAAATCATGCCAAAAGTATTCAAAATTCAAGTTTCATATTTTTCCTGGATAAACATACCCATGGGAAGGCTACACAAAAATTTTTTCAGAATTTTTGAGCTAGTATTTGAATTTATACAAAATTTACAAAATCAAACACTATTCAAATAAATGAAATTGAATAAATCATTTTATAAATGAAAAAGGGTTTGGGTTGAATCTTGGCACGTTATCGTGCACGGCCCAAGATCGCTGTACATGGCCCATTATTGTACAAGACGGGCCGGCTGCCGTGAACAATGGGAGAAGCTTGGTGAACAGCGTGTTATCGGCCCGAAAGTTACAAAGAAACGGCCCGACACCATTCACGTGTCACGCGTGTGCTCACCGGGCGGCGACAGCGGCCACCGCCACAGAACGGCGCTGCCGCTGTTCCGTGCCCGGTGATGGACCGAAAATGAAAACGGGAGAAGGACGACGGCGAGGGGGCTCACCGCGGTGCGCCGGACGGGGCTCTGTTGTTGGCGGGCTAGGCCGAGGTGGGTCGGCGGCGAGCGATGGCGGCGACGACGGCAAGAACGCTGCTCCGGCGAAGTTGGGGTCACGACCGAAAGAAAGACGAGCCACTCACGACCAGATCATCGAGAGGGAGGGAAAACGCAAAGAAAGGCAAGCAAAAGCTCACCGGAGCGGGGAGGTCGACGACGGCGTTTGCTGCGGCGCTCCGAACGGGCGTGGGGAAGACGGCTCGCGGGCGGCGCTTCGCGACGAAAGGGGTTGCGCCGGGTTTCGTGAGGAAGGTGAGGGAGTTGCGGCCGCCTTGGCTAGCGGTTTTGGCAAACGGTGAAGCGACGGCGGCGCACGACGGGCGCGGGCGGAGATGGTTCCGGCGAGGGCGGAAATGGAGAGAAAAGAGAAAACGGGCGGCGACGACGGGGTATTTATAGGGATGGGGGAGGTTGGACAGGTGGCCTGGGGCGACGCCGCGAAGGTCCCGAGGTAGCCGGCCCGCGGTTCGCCGCAGGATCGGCGGCGCGAACGCCGCCGGTGGCAGAGAGGAGGAGAGGTCGGGGCATCAGAAAGCGCCAAACCCCTAACTTCAAATTTTCCAAATTACTCCCAAAATTTGAACTAAACTCAAAAATCTCCAAAAGTAACTTGCCTTAATTTTTCAAGATCTACAATTTTCACAATTGGAAGATTTTCAAATTCACCTCTAATTTGAATTCAAAATTACTTTTAAAATCATGTAAGAACTTGAAAAACTTTGTACATGACTTTTGTTCAACTCAACAAGATCTACAAACTAGCTTTTGGATTTTTTTTTTTTCAAATTTTGCTTAGATTTTGAAATATAGAAAAGGGGGTAGTTAGGGTTTCATTGGAATTCAAAATTACTTTTAAAATTTTGAACTAAACTTTGAAAACTCAAAATACCAACTTTGTTCAAAATTGAAAACTCTACCTTTTTGCTTTAATAACCATACCCAAATTCTTGATAAATTTTGAAATAAAGAAAAGGGGACAAATTAGGGTTTAGAAACTAGGGTTTCCGACAAAGGGGAATAGTTTAGGAATCGATTCCTCTCGCGTCTTTTCGACCGACGACGAAACCAAACATAAAATAAACTTATTTTAGTTCAATGCAAGACATGGTGGGCTAAATATGCATGCTTTACAATGATCATGATGACATGTCCCTGTTTTTAGTAAAAGTAACACCGGGGGTGTTACAATAGGGTCAAGGTGATTGTGTAAGGGGCGAGGAAGGAAGAATTTGAACAGAGCCGGTGGCGGTGGTGCAAATGAGCTCACCGAGGAGCAAGAGCAGCAGTATGGATACACCATTGTGCCCCCAGTGAACAAGGCACTCTGCAGCACCCTCGGTGTTTGACAACGGCTACATGCGGCGAGGTTGAGGGTGTTTTCGAGATGGCGCCCATCGCCAATGATCCTCCCATCCCAGCTTGTGATCTACTTCAAGAAGCAGAGAGAAGTAGCAGATGCCAGAGCATACAATGTGTACAGTGATGAGCAAACTGATGGCATAGATGAGAGGTTTTGGGCAGCATTCCACTCAAACTTCTATTTGACTGTCCTCTTTCACTCTTCCAAGAGCAAGATCATAACTATGCACTACATTGACTTTGAGAGGATGGCAGACAAGGAGGAGGATGCCTTCATTGAGGCAATTGAAGCTTGTGAGAAGTTTGAGCTAACTGATATCATGGCTTTCAAGCATGATTGGAATGTGGAGATCCTTAGTCAGTTTCATGCCACATATCACTAGGATAGACAGTCAGACACCATTCATTGGATGACTGACAGGAGGCACTACAGAGTTGACTTTGTCACATTCTGTCACATACTTGGCTTTGGGGCTGATCACAGGCAGTACACGGATATTCATGAGATTGACCCCATTGGGGCCAAGGCCATCAGGGACTGCTGGGTAGATCCACAGTTACTTGGAAAAAGAAAGGGGTTCAAGGACTTCTTCTATGTGATGAACAACCTCTGCAGATGCACCATTGATTCTAAGGATGGGGCAGCCTCTGGTGTGAATGGCTATGCTAGAAATGTCCTTGCCCACTTCAGAAATGATGAGACCTTCAATGTGGGAAAGTTTATTTGGAGGCAGCTAGCTAATGCTATGGATGATGCTAGGAGGAACCTGCCCTATGCTCCCTACCTCATGTTCATGATTGAGAGGGTCTCTGGGAACATCTATCCCAAGGACTGCTTCCACACACGTCTACAATATAGAGAAGACCCATGACTTGGATGGTGGGAAGACCGGGGGCGAGCCGGACCTTTAGCAGGAGGCACCTCAGCTGGTAGAGAGGACTTAGAGGAGCCCTCTAGCTCTAGGCCCAGGAGGCACAGCAAGTCTCGATCCAAGGTGAAGAAGTGGATCAAGGCCATCTTTAGGCATTGCTCTTATGCATCTCAAAGAGACTTATGAGTTGCGCAGGGGAGGTGAGACAGCGTTCAAGAGTGTTAGGGAGAAGCAAGGACTCCCGGTTCCTCCTTCTATCCCTAGACCACCTCAAAGCACGACCTCCCGAGTTGTCGGCCTACCGCCAAATTTCTCATCAGGACCTATCGACCGCTGGTTCCTTTGCACGCCAGATTCCAAATCGACGCACCACTCGCCGCTCCACGCAGCCGCTGTCGCTATCTCTGAGGAGGGCGAGGACACCGCTTCCAGTCACGAGGACACTAGTGATGAGTGACTCCGCTGTTTTTCTTCTCTTTTCTATGACCTTTTTGGTGCTTGACGCCAAAGGGGGAGAAAATTAGAAGAAATGAGAGGGGTCAAACTTTTTCGACGCCCGAGTTGGTTCGAGGATCATGCAGTAGCTGATCTTCAGAGTTTAGATCCTTTGATAGTAGCTTGTTAGGTGTGAGTTTGAGAGAAACTCTATTTTATGTAATAATACCACCTATGACTTGTTATTTCTCGAATTTGGTTGTTGGTTGCTTAAACTCTGTTTTATATAATCTGCTGCCTGTTTAGCTTATTTAATCCTGTCATATATGCTGTGGTATTGATTCTGTCTGTCTATGCTAATAGGCGCGGCAAGCCCCAGCACCGGCGATGGCAAAGGTCGCCGCACATCGCGCATGCATGCACAACCTTCTTGTGCTCGATCAGTTCTTGTTGTCATATGCATCACGGATATATATTTATGACACTCGCTGACCACTCCACAGCAATCATGGATTTAGGGGAGGCCTCACTACAACTAAATATGTGAAATTGACCTTTTATGTCAATACCGAGAATTTAAAACTCACTCACATATTTAGGGGAGGTTCCTACATCCTTGGTCTTGAAATCTAAGTTTGACTTTACATCTTATGTAAGCTCTAATTTGGTTGTCATCAATCACCAAAAGGGGGAGATTGTAAGTGCAATCAAGCTCTAAGTGGGTTTTGGCGTTGATGACTACCGAATTAGGGGACTAATGAGATTTACGAAGATGACATGCAGGATTAAAATGTGGAGTTGATGTACGTGTCTAAAGGCACCAAATAAGCTAGATGGTGGTGTTTCCTGATCAAGGCGTTTAAATTATTTTATATTTTGAATCTTGAGTTTAGGAAATGCCGTAGTACTATCAAGAGGGATCCTAGGATTCTCGGGTACACGTGGACCAAGTGCTCTAAACATCAAATCAGACACAACACTCAACTCCAAACCCCGACCGGCCGGCAATTCTTCACCGATTCACTCTTTTGTCGTCGGGTTGGCGCGGAAGCTGTCGCAAGATTGTGCGGCAATCTGCGCGCCTACGTGGCAGTGCCACGTGTCGGTCGGCAAAGTGCCACACTTAAATCCTACCGTTGGGTCCGTGGGGTATAAATACCCATTCTACCCCTCCCACAACGGTTACCCCGCTCACTTCATCTTCTTCCTCGAGCGCATGCGGCTTAAACACCTCTTGCTCTCTCTCTCACTCCTCCATTGAAGAACTTTGAGCTCCCCACTCAATCTCTCACTTCCCACCGAGGATTTTTGAGGGAAACAAGTTGCAAACTTCGATTGGAGACCGGATCTACTACTTCCCCCACTCAAAAGAGCATTTGGTTCACGTTTGGCCAGGAACCCTAGGGTTCTTTACTCTTGGAGCTTGCTCCTAGACGGCTAGGCGTCGCCCCTTGAGCTTGTCCCCCTTCGTGTGGCAGCCTTGGGAGGTTTGTAACCTCACTCAACAAAGAATACATTACCCCCACATCTCTAGGGTTAAATCCCTATACTTGTGAACGAGGGAAAAAGCAAGCCGGTGGGCAAGCTAAGCCTTGTGTGGCAACCTCAACAACGTGGACGTAACCCAACCTGTGTGGCACGGCGAACCACAGGTCAAATCCTTGTGTCACTTGTCCCCTTTACGTTTCTTGCATATATTGTCTTGTGAGATAGGGCTTCGACCCGATCTACTTTGTTGCCGGGTTTACGCCACCTTTGGCTAGTTGTGCGGGCAAAGATTTGTGTGCGTGAACAAGCGTAAACCTTGAGCACCAAACCCAGCTCGTGGATTTACATTTGGTGGTGCTCGGGCTCGTAAGACGCGGCAGCGTCAAGACGTGACGCGGCAGTGCCGCGGCAGACCTTCCACGTAGACATCGGTTCACTTCTCTGTCTCCCTCGGTTTTATTTACGGACGCTGCCGTGCCTATACGCTGGGCAAATGCCGCGCATATCCTGCATCGACAAAGGCGCTAAAGTTTTAACAGGTCGATTTTAGGGGGTCAGCCTATTCACCCCCCCTCTAGGCTTCCATCAGATCCTACACTTCTTCGACTTGGATGAGCTCAGCGAGTAATCCTTGGCTGGTGGGTCACTCGATGCGACTGCTCGATTGTAGGCGCTGAAATCTCATGTTTGGTTTTAGAAATTGATGACACACTTGTGGACTAATCCTTTGCTCTAAGTGTATGACTTGAGATAGGATTATGTGGGTGACAAGGAGCATGATGATCATGAACATGGACAATGTCGGTGGACTTGATGGATCGTCAAGCTCGGTGATCGGGCTTGAGAGGAACCCGGGAGATCAAGGCAAAGGTATCTTGATAGGGTTTTCCTTTTGGTGATCAAGACACGATAGAGCGTGTGATCACATTATAGGATAGATAGCCGACTATCAAGAGGGGATGCCGCGACAATCCTTTGGTGAAGTGCTACTAAGTCCAATTGACTTGCATTTGCATTTAGGACAATGAGAGCACTAACTTCGATCTTGCCTAACTCATCGACGTGCTAACATTGGTGATAACGTGGTCATCTTGACGTGTTGGCGACCCTTGGCAAGAGGCAAAGCAAGGTTGAAGCAAAGAGCAAAGAAAAAGATGAAGATGCGGTATCCGCAGGCGGCCGGACGCGACGAGGAAGTGACCGACGCGATCGGCCGGGTGGCTCCCGGTCGGTGCGTCCGATCAAAATAACAGAGAGCCCCGGCAGTCGGTTTTGACCGGACGCATGACCGGAAGCTGGACCGAAGCGTCGGCCGGACGCGACGGAGGAGGGCGCCCACCGTGGGCCCGACCCTTGTCGGTAGCAACCGGAAGCAATGGCCGGACCCGCGACCGGACTCGTTGGTGAGTCCGGTCGGTGCGTCCGGTCACCCCGCAGAGAGCAAATTTTTTAGAGCAACGGCTCTATTTCGAGGGGAGCTCTATATATACTTGGATGGCCGGTTCATTGAGCTCTCTCTTGCACATTTAAAGCTTCCAACTTGCTATTGAGCTTGTGAGACTCCTCTCCACTCATCTCCTCATCACTAACTCGGATTCTTGGTGAGATTGAGAGTGATAGAAGTGCATTGCTTGCATCGGTTGCATCTAGAGGCACTTCATTCTTGGAGAAGCCACGGGATTCTTGTTTTCTTGGGAATTTGCCTGGTTCCCTAGCGGCTTGGAGCAAGAGGCGGTGTTCAGCTCAAGTGGAGCTTGTTTGAGGCCACACCGGTGGTGATTGTGAGGGGTCGTTCCTTACCCCGCGGGAGATTCGCGAAAAGGAGCACTAGTGGATTGCTCGTGGCTTGTTGGACCCTCCCTTGAGATCGTTTTGCTTGAGCTTCCATAGGGGATTTGGCGCGGCCATTGCTTAGCATACGTCAAGTGAGTGTGTCGCCACAAGCGGGGGACTTAGCGTCTTGCACGGCAAGCACGTGAACCTCGGTGAAAAATCATCGTGTCACTTGTTCTTGCTCGTTGGAGATTTCTTGGTGATCACGGTGATTGGCTACAACCTCGACACTACACCGGTGGTATTGTATTCTAGCACCTCTTGCATTACTTTGGTAGTATATCTTGTTAGGGTGCTTAGTGTGAGTAGCGTGTTTAGTTAGCTTAGCCTTGTTAGCTCCTAGTGGTAGATTTAGTTAGTGTATCTTGTCCACCTAGGAGTAACTTAGCAACCTAGCTTTTGAGTGTGATTAGAGATCATAGAATTGCTAGGAGGCTTGCATAGCTAGCTTGAAGCTTTTGCTTAATTGCTACGCCGTCTTATTTACTAACCGCCTTGCTTAGTGTTGTTTGTAGAATTTTTAATAGGCTATTCACCCCCCCCTCTAGCCATTAGGACCTTTCAAGTGGTATCAAAGCCGAGGCACCGTTTTTAGAAGGCTTAACATCCTACGGTGACAAAATGGCAATGACTTTCCATGTCAACAACACCAAGAAGGCGCCACCTTTCGATGGCACCAACTTTGCCTATTGGAAGGTGAAGATGACCGCACACCTCAAAAGTCAATCAATAGAGAAGTGTGGGTTGTGACCGAGAACAAGTTTGAGGTGGCAAAACCAAATGAGCCAACCGCGGCCAAAGAGAAGAAGCTATATGTCAATGATGTGGCCGTGAGTGCTTTTCATGAGACATTCAATGATAGAGTGTTTGAGCAAGTCAAGTCACTCACCATTGCTCATGAGATTTGGAAGAAGCTAGAAGAGTGCTATGAGGGCACCGAAGGCATCAAGCAAGCAAAGGCATATATCAAGCTTGAAACAATTCAATAGCTTTAAGATGGAAGAGGACGAGGCTGTGCGGGAGATGTTTCAACGCATGCAAGTGTTGGTGAATGATCTCAATGCTCTAGGAGAAGAGATCAAAGACAAGACCTTCAACATGAAGTTCTTGAGGTGTTTGCCCGAACGGTTTGGGATGTTCATCACCGTGCTAGTGAGGTCAAATTTGAAGGATTTGACTCCCAATCAATTGCTTGATGAGGTCATGACCGATGACTCCTATAGAGATGACAAGAAAAAGCAAGAGCTCATCAACAAGGTAAACAAGAAGGTCAAGGAAGAAGAGAAGAAAGAGGACAAGAAGAGTTTGGCACTCAAGGCAAGCTCCTCTTCCAAGGGCAAGAAGAAGAAGGAAGAATCAAGTGATGAAGAGGATGGCACCTCTACAAGTAGAAGTGAAGTGGATGAGCAAATGGCTCTCTTTATGAGGAGATTGAGAAAGTTTGTGAAGAAGAACTACATATCCAAGAACAAGAAGAAGCAATCATCCAAGAAGAAGACCAAGGATGGCAAAAATGAAGGCAACATGACATGTTTTCGGTGTCATGATGATTGTCACTTGATTGCCGAATGCCCATATGATAGTGATGTTGAGAAGGGCATCAAGAAAGCAAGAAAGAAGAATGATGCCAAGAATGAGAAGGAGAAGAAGCCTAAGAAGAAGAATGAGTCACATGTGGCTATGTGGGATAGTGATGGCTCATCCTCCTCAAGTGATGAAGAAGAGGAGAAGAAGAACAAGAAGAAGGGACAAGCTCACCTTGCTATGCATGACAAGATCTCCCTCTTCGACACTCCTTCCTCATGCTTCATGGCTAAGGCCACCAAGGGACAATCTATCACTAGTGATGATGATGATGATAGTGATAGTGATAGTGATGATGAGGAGCAAACACTCACTAGGGAGGAGTTGCAAAGCATGCTTGATGATTGCATTGTCATGTTCAAGCAAAGTAGGAAGGAATGCAAGGGCTTGCATAAGGAAACAAAGAGCCTTAAGCAAGAACTTGATGAGCTTCGGGCATCTTATGAGAGTCTAGAGGTAGACCATAAGAAGCTTGAGAAATCTCATTCTAAGTTAGAGAAAGCTCATTCCTCTCTACTTAATGAGCACAAGTTGTGCCTAGTTGAGGATAAGGTTGATACATGCAATGCTAGCATCATGTGTGACATTGTTGTTGATGAATCAACCCCCAAGTGTGAGACCTCCACTAGCTTTATCACTAGCATATCCATCTCTAGTGAAGATAATGACAACCCTATGCTTATTCATGAGAATGCTTGCTTAAAGAGAAAAGTAAAAGAGCTCAATCACACCTTGGCTAAGGCTTATGGTGGTGAGGACCGCTTGCTTATGTGCTTGGGTAGCCAAAGGGCATCCTTATATAAGGAGGGCTTAGGCTATATCCCCAAAAAAGGCAAGGCCGCCTATGTGACTCACAAGACTCGTTTTGTGAAGAGCAATGGTAGCTATTACAAAGCTTGCAAGCAAGTTGGTCATTTAGAGCCAAAGTGCATGAACAAGAAAGTCAATGTTTCTTCCATCAAGCTTGATCATTCATATATGCTTGTGAAGAAGGAAAATGGAGTTCGTGCTAGGTTTATTGGTACACCATGGATGGGCTCAAAGAAGAAAGCCATTTGGGTATCAAAGGCCTTGGTGACTAACCTTGAAGGACCCAAAAAGGTTTGGGGTACCTAAGAAGAATTGATCTCTTTTATAGGTCAATTACCGAGCCGAAGGAGAGCATTGGTTGCATCGGTTGCATCTAGAGGCACTTCATTCTTGGAGAAGCCGCGGGATTCTTGTTTTTTTGGGAATTTGCCCGGTTCCCTAGTGGTTTGGAGCAAGAGGCCGTGTTGAGCTCAAGTGAAGCTTGTTTGAGGCCACATCGGTGGTGATTGTGAGGGGTCATTCCTTACCCCGCGGGAGATTCGCGAAAGGAGCACTAGTGGATTGCTCGTGGCTTGTTGGACCCTCTCTTGTGATCGTTTGCTTGAGCTCCCATAGAGGATTTGGCGCCGGCCATTAAGCTTAGCATACGTCAAGTGAGTGTGTCGCCACAACGGGGACTTAGTGTGCCGGCAAGCACGTGAACCTCGGTGAAAAATTATTGTGTCACTTGTTCTTGCTTGTTGGAGATTTCTTGGTGATCACGGTGATTGGCTACAACCTCGACACTACACCGGTGGTATTGTATTCTAGCACCTCTTGCATTACTTTGGTAGTATATCTTGTTAGGGTGCTTAGTGTGAGTAGCGTGTTTAGTTAGCTTAGCCTTGTTAGCTCCTAGTGGTAGATTTAGTTAGTGTATCTTGTCCACCTAGGAGTAACTTAGCAACCTAGCTTTTGAGTGTGATTAGAGATCATAGAATTGCTAGGAGGCTTGCATAGCTAGCTTGAAGCTTTTGCTTAATTGCTACGCCGTCTTATTTACTAACCGCCTTGTTTAGTGTTGTTTGTAGAATTTTTAATAGGCTATTCACCCCCCCCCCCTCTAGCCATTAGGACCTTTCAGGCGCCCAAGACGAGGATGGTGTAGGCGAAGCTGAGGACGGGGGAGCCGAGGTTTTTCTTTTGAAGGGTAGCAAGTGGAACGACGACAACTGCGAGTGGAAGGCCAGCACCACAGCCAAGATGACGATGAAATGATACAACTTTAGTGGGCTGTTCAGTGCCAGGTCAGAGTACATTATCCGCATGCATAAATATATGATATGATGTGCAGAAAGGATGCAGTGAGATAAAGAAAACTTGGGTTCACTTTCATTGGAACATATAGTACAACTAGAATCAAGCCATTTTCAGACACAATTTATATAGCTGATTTGACACATAATCATTCGAAGTATCAATCCTTCATTTTATTCCTTCTAGATGTCCAAGGGAAATTCAGCACCCCATTACGGATGGCTCATCCAAAGACCCCATTACGGATGCTCCCTACACAATGCTGCAATACGCTCACGACACACTACTCATACTCAAAGCTGGGGAACAGAACGTCACCCGACTGAAATAGCTGTTGGATCAGTTCAGCTTGGCCAGAGAGGATCAATTTCAACAAAAGCTCCTCGATTCCAATGAATGTTGAGAGTGACAAATTACAGGGCTAGTGGAAACTCTACAATGTAAATCGAGTCCTTCCCTCAAACATACTTGGGCGCCGCCGCTTTCCAATACTAAATTGCGCATCACAACATTCGATATCTAGTAGCAAGAGCTGATCGTTACTTGTCCACTTGGAGAGCAACCCTTCTTAGCTGGGCAGAGCGGTTGGCTCTACTCAACTAACCAAGCCTTCAGAGACTACTGCTAGCATGCCAATACTCAGCCATGTTCTGGTGGTGTAGACTTCCTGAGAATCAGAAGCACATTGCCCTAGCCTCGTGCTCTCTACTCAGGATGGAAGTTTCCCTCTAACAGCTTCTGTTGTTTGTACCAGTTTGTAAGCCGTGATATGCAGCAAACCCTTCCGGGCGGATAGCCCTCCACCACCGAGTTTCACTCAGCATCTGTGGTTAATATATGAGGTGGGCACCATTCATAACGCCTGCCCCTACACCCCTCTTTGCATGGAAAAGAGAACCAGATGATACACATCATATTCTTTACAATCGGGTAAGGTATTTAGGTGGCACTCCAAAAAAAGGTTAGTGTGTCTGTCAATCGACATTTTTTAGACTTTTGGGTATCAATGATAGTAAGATGTCATAGTTGAAGCAGCTATTAGTCGAACAAAACATTGTTGCACTATATCTACGAAGAAGAATCATAGCCTCCTGCATTGGAGGCTTCCTATGTCACCCTAACTATCTATCAAATTCTTCGAGTCAAATTGCAAGTTGATGCAATCGCAACATTTGTATTGGGCCCTGACCATGAATGGACAGAAATAATTTAGCATCAAGACACGTAACTATTCTTCCTACTCATAGAAAAGAAACCATTTGCCATCATGTATGAAGCTTGTGGATTTGCAACTACTTACATGCAATGAGAGAAGCAAATGATAGATGCATTGATCAACCTACATACATGAAAGCCTAAACCAAAGAAAAGAGCGCGTCTTAACTAGACCAATATACTATGTTTAACGGGGGCAAACAAAATAGTGGCTAGTGCTCAGGTACACATACACAACTCAGGTTTTCCTAACAAAATTATATTGTCTATCACCAGCAAAATGAATGCTTAGAGATCAACTCGGTTTAGCATAAACAAGATCCACAAGCAAGTTTCTGTTGACATCTCTATTCTGAAGAAGAGTCCATACCATAGAGATCCTCTGGTCTAAATGTGCATGTGAAATTCTCAATCTTCCCTTCTAGTTGCTACATTAGTTGACCAATAACTAAAATGTCAGTTGATCACTAATCAATAATTCATGTCACAAGCAAGCAAAACGAATTTGAAGATCACCAGGCTACAAAACCTGAAGCTTGAAAACTGCAACATTGGAACATTGGAGGAGACACCGAGCTACCCGCATCCCATCATGACTATACCTGCGGAGAGTCTTTACGTGCGGAGAGTCGGAGAGCCTTGCTTCCGGTGTGGAGATCTCGCGCTTCGGCTGAGAACACGAGAATGGAGCAGTGGAGGCGAGAGTCCTCGCGCTTGCTGGCAGCTGTAGTGACTTTTCGATCTCTAGACGTCGGCATGACCATCATCACCACCAGTACGTACAAGGGTTAATTAAGGAGGCTGGGGACGCTAGATGCAGGAAGCCGCCGTCACCCACCGTGCCCTTGCCATCACCTCTGGAGATTGGGACCCAACCTCGTAGCTGGCACCATGCTCGATAGCTGTCGGCCGACGAGAAGCTAAAAGAAACTGCTCTCCATCTTCCGCGCGCCGCAACAAGATCTTGGTCGTTTGGGGACGACGACCCCAGCGCCGACGCTTTTGCGAGCACGCACACTCGGATCATTGCCTCACCCTCTGGGACACGACTCACTCATAATGTTGTAAACAAAGAGGATATTTTTCGCAAAAATGACAATACAAGATGGCCCTCCATTTTCCACGCCCCTCGCCGCCACGCCACGCCCCTCACCGCCACGCCACGGACACACCTGAGGCGACCCCACCCTACCGGTGATGGGGACGACGTTGTGGGGCCCGCACCGCATCGCACCGTTATTTTTAGAATCAGTTAACCAAAAAAAATTTAGTCCAAACTAGAAAAGCATACTACAGACAAATTTCTCGCAGCGTTTCTACAACCCTCCACCACCGTGATGTTGATCTGAGAGAGACCACCTTAGTCTGATTGATGTATTTTATTCGACTAGCCTAGATAACTATGCCCTAACTATGGTGGAACTCTAAGGATTGAGCATCTGATGACTTGATGAATTAAATAGTGATTGAGGCCTTTAGCCCGGGGGTGGAGGTCGACTTATATATAGGGTCTAGGGTGCTTTGGAGCCCTTGGATCAAACCGACCTTTATCAATGGTTGAGAGCAATCCTTAAGATGGTGGAGAACTAACGTAGGAAGATGGGAGGCTGATAACAACCATTTTCATCGTCAACGAAACATAAAAAAAAAGTATAAAATGAATATCAACATTGATTTAGGGGTTAAACCGTTAAAATTCCACGATTTTGGTGAATCTATGTTTTTACAAGGATGAAACAGGAAAAGAACCAAAGAAGATACAAAGAATTGGCATAAAGAGCATATTCCGAACAAGTACCAACGTGGAAAGGATCTAGAAGACACCACGCCAAAGCAGAGGAGAAGTCTCTATAGGAATGTTTATTAAAAATTTAGAAGTTTAAAACATTTTTTACGATTGAATATGAGGTGTTCAGAGTTGTTAGCCACAACTTCATCTCTACTTTGGGCAATTTGTATAACAAGCAATGAGGTAGTTTTTTGCGAAATGTAGACAAAATCTTTCTTGCAAGTCCTTTTTAGTAGAACCCACGGGTTTCGCCAATGGGAAAGACCGCAGCGCCCGACAATCATCGGGACAAACTGCTCCAAACAAGACAACGCCTAGAAATGTCAAGTTTGCATTTCTTTGGTTCTAGAGGATGGCTATCAAATAAGGTTCATTGGTCATGTTTAGTCAAAACTTTCTTTGTTTCTTTTTGTAATTGGCTATGAGAAGGAGCTCTACAGCGAGGTTGCTGGCCTACGGGTTAAACTTTATAATAATTGGCTTGATTCTACCCTTTGGTAGATAAAGCCAGGCATCAACTATCATTTATCTCAAAACAAATTGCAGTGAATTAAGAAGGATCTGCTGTTGGAAGATGGATAATTGTTCGTGTCTACAGTTTTTTTTCATTGTCATACATCTGTTAATGCTCGTTGTATAATCTGGGAGTACACTCTGTCTCTGGCTAGTATAAATTTGTACTATCAACATGCTCCTCCAGCTTGACTGGAACATGCGATGGTGTATGGTAGCGAAGCTGAGGCAATGAATCTGTAAGCATTGTATGTATCGGGGTGGGGCCACCGACGGCGGCACATGCAAGCAAGGTCAAACCGCTCGAGGGTCAACGCCTCGCGCTCCCCAGCCTGCCTCTCCCTCTTCGATCTGTCTTCTCCTAGGTCAGCAGCCAGGCTCCTAAGGCGCAGACGTGGACGCATCCATCTCTCCCGGTTCGCCGGCCCGTGCGAGGAGAGGACCCTGCAGCTGCTGCAGCTGTTCATCACCATCTTCTCCAGCAATTCTTATTAGCTTGTTGGGGGTAGGTCCATCAATCGATGCGTGCGTGCGTGGTTGCGAGAGGACTATTGATGAACGAAGCGATGGCGGCCCAGCTGCGACAGTGAGTCAGTCGCACACCGATCCGATCCTGCAAGAACGGCGGTTCGGCAAAGCCATGGCGAGCACCGGGGTACGCCGTTCCTGCTGTCGCCCGCGACGGGGCACGCCGTCACGCCGTCCTCTGCGATCTTCGACGTCGAGGCCATGGGCGCGGGCGCCGGCATCGGCCCGCACCACCGGGGCACCAATAAGTCAACGCCCGCTCCCGACGCCGGCGCCGCCTTCGTGCTCGAGTCCAAAGGTACGTACGGTGTGCGCTTGCTTGCCTGCAGCGGTGCAGCCTGCTTGCATATCCTAGAATTCTCGATCCATCTCACGTCGTCGGCGACCTCGCCGATTTCGCGGTGGCACGTGCTTGGCTTGCTCGCTGCCGACGACCTTTGCTTACCTTGTTGTCTGGTGGTGATCCGTCCGTCTTCGCCGGCGCAGGGACGTGGTGGCACGCGGGGTTCCACCTGACGACGGCCATCGTGGGGCCGACGGTTCTCACGCTGCCGTACGCGCTCCGCGGCATGGGCTGGGGCTCGGCCTCGCGGCGCTCACCGTCGTCTTCGCCGTCACCTTCTACGCCTACTACCTCGTGTCCAGGGTGCTCGACCACTGTGAGGCCGCCGGGCGACGCCACATCCGTTTCCGAGAGCTCGCAGCCGACGTCCTCGGTACGCACGCACCCAGCTGCCGATCGAGATGCCTGTTAATTACTGACGGTCCGGCCGGCCGGGGTGATCGACTGATTAATCTGTTTCTTCAACGCAGGATC
The DNA here is from genome assembly GCA_015847255.1 of Hyparrhenia diplandra. Taxonomy (NCBI): domain Eukaryota; kingdom Viridiplantae; phylum Streptophyta; class Magnoliopsida; order Poales; family Poaceae; genus Hyparrhenia; species Hyparrhenia diplandra. Next base: position 28,001 of record JADLZK010010289.1, read on the forward strand.
GGGATGGGTGTTCTACGTGGTGGTGAGCGTGCAGACCGCCATTAACGCCGGCGTCACCACTGGGAGCATCTTGCTTGCCGCTGACTGCCTCAAGGTAGGCCTTTTCTGTTTCATCACTACATCCATGTTTCCTTAGCAAGACTCACAGCGGAAGACTCTATCATATAGTCTATACATCGAAGACTCTACCATAAAAACCATACTTCCCAACGTCATAATTTGTAATAGCAGTTTCCATAGATAAGAGACATTTATTACTCAACAAAAAAAGATGATCAAATGTGGCATATGATCGTGTGATCATACATGTTATCATGTCAAGCATGATTAACATGGCTACAGATAATTAATTTTGAAGCAACGTACAAGAAAAAAAAATAACAGGAAAAGGAAAACACATCTTGCATCAGGACCCTTACACTTTCTCCAAACTAAAACAAGTCCTCCCACCTTTTCTATGAGTCTGGCACTTTCGCAACAGGACCTATGAAAAAGCTTCTATTTATATTTTTAGTCCCCTTTGTTCCTCACGAACAGAACCTATAGCGGCGCAGGGGCCGGTCGATTTAAGTGGCAGGGTCGCCGGCGGAGGCGGCCGAGGGGCGCCACGGCTGGGTGGCGTCGGGACTCACTCACGCCAGGTCCGTCTCGGTTGGCAGCGACCAGTGACGGCGAGGTCAAGGGGAGCGGGCTGCGGAGGTCACGAGAGCGGCCCGGCCATGGGAGCGGGCTGCGGAGGTGCGCCTTGGCCCTGGGATGTTGATTGTGGAAACGGCGAGCGGAAGGGTCAGCCGCACGGGATCTGCGAGGGGGAGACCGAGGCCCTCGGTTCACGCATAGACGTCAAGTCTATCATGGACGTCGTTTCTATGTTTTTTCCTCTCTCTCCTCCACGCCACATCAAAAAAATACATGTGGCGGTCGCAAATTAATGAGATAGATTCTATGGTGGTTTTCTGCGACCGTGAGTGCTCTAAGGGCACTCCCAATGGTGTATTAATGGTAGTTTTATCTCTATTAAATGGGCTTGCCAACTAAGTAAAATGATGATGTGGCGGTCTAATTAATGAGAAAAGAAAGCAAAAATCATAGAAATGGTTTCTTCATGGAGAAAACCATGTCTACTCTTGACCCAATGCACAAGAAACCATGAATTTGCCATTGGGGAGAAACCACTAGTTTCTATGGGGTTAATGCAACTCTCCCCATTGGTGGAATTGGGGAGAGAAAGAGAAAATAATTATTACTTCGAAGAAACTACCAATTTGTGAAGAATGGTTTCTATAGATGATTTCTTTTACTATGAAAAACGAGTCGGTTTCTTCCATTGGGACCGCCCTTATTCCTTTGAGTTTGCACCAAGTTCAAAAAATTTTCTGCCGTCATCTAATTTCTCTATTGTCCGTTTATGCTAGCAGTTCAGGGATGAATAAAGAAAACAAAAATAATGTATTTTTTAAAAAAACAATATGTCTGGTTCAGTGATGAGTTGACTTTGAGCTGGCTGCTTTGGAGTCACGCAATATATATTAGCAACATCTGATGGTGATCGACATAGCTAGGATTGGACTTTTGACTTCCATGGTTCTATTCCATCCAACAAGGGAATTCAGTCACATTACAAAGCTAGAAGGATTCCCCTAAAAAAAAAAACTAGAAGGAATGAAGGATTGATAGTTTTGAACGATTCTGTGTCAAATCAGCTACAAACTGTGTCTGGAAACGGTTCGATTATACTCCCTCCATCCCCAAAAAAATATACAACTATGAAAATCGTGCCGGTCAACTTAACCAAAGTTTGACCAAGTTTATACTACTCGGTATATCAATATTTATGTCTCAAAGAAAATTTATTATGAAAATACATTCCATCATGAATCTATTGATATAATTTTTTTTATGGAGTACTAGTAAAATTTTATATATATTTAGTTAAAATTGGAATCGTTTGACTTTTTCGAAAAGTGAGAATTGCATGTTTTTTCGGGAGGGGCGGTAGCAGCAGCGTATACCTTGATTCTAGTACCACTATATACTTTTTTTTTTTTTTTTGACAAGTACCACTATATACTTTGAAAGATTGATACTTTCTACACATCTCATATTATCATATATTTATGCATGCAGATAATGTACTCTGACCTGGCACCGAACGGCCCACTGAAGCTGTACCATTTCGTCATCATCGTGGCCGTGGTGCTCGCCTTCCTCTCGCAGCTGCCGTCGTTCCACTCGCTGCGCCACATCAACCTCGGCTCCCTCGTCCTCAGCTTCGCCTACACCATCCTCGTCTCGGCCGCCTGCATCCGAGCAGGCACGTCGAGCAACCCACCAACCAAGGACTACTCGCTGAGCTCGTCCAAGTCGGAGAAGACCTTCAACACATTCCTCTCCATATCCATCCTCGCCTCCGTCTTCGGCAATGGCATCCTGCCAGAAATCCAGGCCACGCTGGCACCGCCAGCCGCCGGGAAGATGACCAAGGCCCTGATGCTGTGCTACGCGGTGGTATTCTTCACCTTCTACCTCCCGGCCATCACCGGCTACTGGGCGTTCGGCAACCAGGTGCAGTCCAACGTCCTGCAGAGCCTGATGCCGGACCAAGGCCCGTCCCTGGCGCCGACGTGGTTGCTGGGCCTCACCGTCGTCCTCGTGCTCCTCCAGCTCCTCGCCATCGCGCTGGTGTACTCGCAGGTGGCATACGAGATCATGGAGAAGAACTCGGCGGACGCAGCGCACGGCCGGTTCTCGCGGCGGAACCTTGTGCCCCGGGTCGCGCTCCGGACGGCGTACGTCGCGGCGTGCGCGCTCGTGGCCGCCGCGCTGCCCTTCTTCGGCGACATCGTCGGCGTGGTGGGCGCCGTGGGATTCATCCCGCTCGACTTCATCCTCCCCGTCGTCATGTACAACATGGCACTCGCGCCGCCCAGGCGCTCGCCCGTGTACCTGGCCAACGTCGCCATCATGGTCGTCTTCACCGGCGTCGGGGTCATAGGCGCCGTGGCGTCTGTGCGGGAAGCTAGCGCTCGACGCTGGCAAGTTCAAGCTCTTCAGTGACAACGTCGTCGACTGATGACTATAATCTTGTGTTTATAGACAGTTAGTTAAGTTTTAAATTTTGAAAGTGTATATATCGACTCTGTCCCTGAATCTATCTTATCCTTATCTCCTATCAATGACAGAGTCGTTAGGCCCGTGGCTACTATTTTGAGGAGGTCCACATATGAAATTTAGGATCGATCAAATTTGCTTAGGACTTTTTAAAACTAAAAATACATGTCATTGATTAAAAGACGTGTCTTTTGTAGTATCGGGTTAAAAACTGTTCTTTGAAATCTATTTTTGTGGACGGTTTAAAAAATATATAATGATTGTTTCAATTATTTTGTACTGAAGGTAATGATCAATTGTTTTCCCTTAATAAACTCAAAAAAATGGACAATTAGATATTTCAGGCCTATACATGCGGCCACTATATATAGATCCTTGTTATACTAAATATATACAGATCCTAGCGAGACAAACGTGACATAACTCATGAAAAAAATACAAAACAATTTATATCCTACAAGTGCAGGTTCAGAAAAAAAAAAAAGAGTTTATAGTAGCACTAAAATAATTTTGTTTTAACAAACTAAACTTTGACGTATTTTTTAATATACCAGCAGAGATCAGGCAACCAGTGGTTTTTTACTGAAAAGGAGAAGAGAGTTTCCAAAGAACTACCAGAAAAAATATACAGAATAGCGTCTAGCCATTCTAGAATATTTTGATTGAGATGAAAAAATTCCAGTAGTCCAAATCTACAACTCCTCAGAACCAGCACATCCATTCAGAATGGCAGAGAGAATTGTGTCTGAAAGGATTGTAACTGCTGATGCAATGGATATCCAATTGATCTGTAACAACAACATGTATATTAGCTAATAACTGGAGAAGTGGGGTGATGCAGGTCGCCCTGCCGGGTAGAGTCTCCCTTTCATGTTTTTTTTTTTTTATTGTGTATACCCCGAGCGCTCGGGTTACCCGCAAAGTTCGGATCGGGTAGTTCGGGTTTTGAAAAGTTCGGGTAATAGAATCTGCTGCCCCAAATGAGCCCCAAAATCCATTACCCGCAGCTTCGGTACCCATTAACTTCGGTTCGGGTATACCCATTATACCCGAAATAAAATAAAATACATCAAACACTCGATCATCACAAAATTTTACATAGAATTTAAAATTTAAAACTGGACAAACAATTGACTCGATAAGTTCAAATTTTTAACGGTAGCATCACAAACATTGTCACATCATCAATTTTTTAACGGTAGCATCACAAACATTGTCACACCACGATGGCACACAAAGTCACATTACACATCACGGTGAATTACACAAATATAGGTACTGTAGTCTGAGCTGCCATGCGCCAAGCATTTAAAATCAAAAGTCTGGCAGCCTTAAAGCTTTTCAATTATGAATGTCAAAAATCATATAAGCTCTCGAGTAAATTGACAAATGCAAGCGCACGCTGAGACTTGAGGGATTTTTGTGAAATTTTGCCCTTTTTTCAAAAGAAATTTCAAATGCATCCCGTTTTTTGAAAATATTTGCATCAGGTATCCCTTTTTTGTCGCGCGGCGGGCCGGCGCGATATTTACACTATATGTCGCGCCACATGCATTGGCGTGACAAGGTACGGCACATTCCACGGCGTCTCCGACGTGGAAAAGCTTGTCGCGCCAATGCATGTGGCGCGGCGGTGCGATCTCGTCGCGCCGGGATTGGCGGCGGCGAGAAATTTTGCAAAAATCATAACTCTCTCATACGACGTTGGATGAAGGCGATTTTTATATGAAAATTGTAGCTCTCGACGAGATCTGCAACATTCTAGTTTTGAGTTTTTCATTTGACAAAGTTAAGGTGCTCAAAAATACTTTCTAGTTTAACTATTATATACTATTTTTTTATGAGTTAAACTATTATATATTTTTTTTTGAGCACCTTAACTTTGTTAAATGAAAAACTCAAAACTAGAAAGTTGTAGATCTCGTCGAGGGCTACAATTTTCATATAAAAATCGTCTTCATCCGACGTCGTATGAGAGAGTTATGATTTTTGCAAAATTTCAGTCTCGTCGCGCTTAATCCCGGTGGCGACGAGACTGTACCGTTGCGCCACTGTTTGATGGATTTTTGGCACATTGAAATCCATGTGTATACATATATTTGTTTATTACACCAAGAGAATTAAAGAAGAAGAAGAAACTATACACAGATATATATATGTGTGTGTTTGTTACATACAACGAGCAAGGCTAAGAAGCTAACAAGGCTTCTACGTGCTGCGCCGTATATGCATATATATATCAGAAGCTAATAACAAGCTTTGATGTGCTAAGGCCATGCACGCATTCGTACACTTCGACGTGCCAGCAAGGAAGCTAGCGCGTGCGGTACGAGACGTATATGTACGTGCACTTATATACGTGTACGTTCAGGAACCAACTGAGTTTGTAAATACGCCGGCCTATGTAGCGTATATTCCTGATATTCTACAACTTGCGGTATATACGGCCAACACGTATGGATTCCCTGCAGGCGACGTAAGTCTATCAGCTACAAATGGTTGAGTCCAGATGTATATGCGTATGTATATCTTGTTCCGGAAGATTAATCAATAGCTCTCCATCTTGCTGGGCCCGCATGTCATGGGCTGCATGGGAGAGGTGCTGATGATTCATCTCGGTGTTAAACGGAACGCACAAGCCGCCGTGTACACGTAGGCCTACGCGGCCTAAATATCTCGGCTTCTAGAAACATGATCAGCATAACTATCACATGGGATAAGTACGTAGTTTGTTAGACTCCTGATATATCGGTGCAAGCCAACAAACTCATGGCGGCGCATGCACGCGGCCAGGAGTCCAGCAGGTACCCTAGCTGCTGCCTATATAAAGGACTCCAGGCCATCACGGGAAAGGGATCAGACTTGGCATCCACATGCCGTCAGGCTGCCGCTGGCACGGCGCATCGCAGCGCGTCTATCCGCCGCCGCCGGCCAAGATCCATTCACGGCCAGGCCATCCTGAGAGGAGAAGGGAGCAGCCATCCTGAGAGGAGAAGGAGGGAGCAGAGCTCATCTGCGTGCCCCGGCCCTGCGCCAGACCACAGGCTGCCGGCGGCCAGAGAGAAGAGAGCACTCTTTGGCATCCAGGCGCCGTGAGGCTGCCCAACAAGAAGCTCGTGTGTACAAGGCAGCAGCCAGCATACGGCGCTGTTCGGAGGCCGGACGTGCGCAAGGCTGTCGCGCCGTCACACGGCGCTCTCCTCAAGACGGTTCGATCCACATCGTCCTGATCTACATCTCGACGCCGAGCGTCTACCAGTTCCATCTAGCAGATGAGATCGTCACCACGCCACCGCTGGCCGAGATGCATCCATGGCCAGGACGCGTCCTCACGTCTAGAGGAGGAGGACCATCGGTACCCAGAGGGATAGAAGGGCGGGCAGCCGCCAAGCCACCACGCACCACGCCAGCGCCTACAGGCTGCTCAGCGCTCGTTCGCACCCAGAGCAAGGAGCGCCACCGCGGCCTTCTCTTCTTCCAAGCCCACACGCATGGCTTCGATCATCCAAGAAGTGCAAGGCGTTTCCATCCGGAGACGGCCGGATGCCCGGAGTGCACCTTAACCCTGGAGCATGGCCGATGAACGTGGCTATACCAAATCAACGTCGCCATGTACCTATGGCGCGTATATACGCCTGCATGTACAATCCATGCGGCATACGATTGTGTAAGTGGCCAGCGACATGATCTGTATGTGCATGTGCGTGTGTAGTCCACATACATCTACATGCAACAAGAATCAAGAAAAGTGTGCGTGTCCACACACATGTGCAGCCCATGCTCAGTCAAGAGGAGGGCACCCACGAACAAGAAGGCAGCCTGGCCGCTAAGATCATCACTCGCGCCGTCGGAGTCCAGCCGTCCTGTTCCAGGACACCACGCATCTCTCGACATCCGCGAGGCAGACAACGATGACGAGTCAGGCTGGTACGTACAGCTACTACGCCAACTATGTGCCGCCGGCCATCATCTTCGTTTACATGAGCGACATCGCCGCACTGCAAGGGGCAAGTCCTGGATGCCATCGACAACGGCTCCATCTACCGCTGCGCTCCCGTTGTACGTGTTGAAGAGTTCAGCCCGGCTGCTGTCCATGATGGCTCCACATCAACATCAGCGAGGTCGACGCCACTGTACCAGCGGCGATGGCTCTTCACGGCCAGACGACTCGACGCGTACCTAAGTATCGGCTGATCGATGAATGCTCGTGTCATTATCCACCTGGCGCCGGAGATCAACGGTGAGGTGCTGGAGCGCATTCATGCAGCATGTGTGGTGCTTGCACAACAACCATCTTTGTCAAGCAGCATGTATACGTATGCATATATACATGTATACGCATGCGCTTGAATCACTTCTAATAAAAAACGTGCCTTGAGCGCATCATAGGGAGCTCGGCGGCTGTTCGAGCCCTGAATTAATATGTATAATTATCTTGTGTTCCAGGTAAAGCTGTCGGGACGTTCGAGCCGTACGCGCTACTATGGCTCCATCTACTACCACCACTACACGTCCGCTCTGGAGTGGAAGCTGGCGGTTCAACGGCACTACATCCACTACATCGACTTACAGGCTGACGAGGCCTTCTACTTCGACTACTTCCACATGACCAAGCTCCACGGGCGTACCACGATGACGTTGCCGAGGAAGTCCAAAATCAGTCCAAGCTACATCAACCATGCAAGTGCTACAACCACTACAACTTATGTGCCGTTCGACACCGACGAGGCGAACGACACAGCGGCGTGGCTAATACTCTAGCCCACGTTCTACCGGCTCATGGACCGACGAGGCCATGGACACGCCCGACGCCATCCCACATCTACACCAACACACATGCATGGAGACGTGAAGCGAAGACCGACGACGACGACCAACGCAGCTTAATCGGAGGTACTCTGTGAGCTTGACTCACTGGGGTAATTAACTAGGAGCTTTCCGAGGTCCTAGGAACTAGGAAGACCACATCGCCTATGTCGATGGCCGTCGGCAGAAAGCTACCTATGGAGCGCACATGTACCCGGGAACATATATTTGTATTTTCCTTAAATATGAATAAAGTTTATGTTCCCTTTATTTATTTATTTTGTGTACTTTAGTACACCGGCACGCCCAAGATATTTATTTTTATTCGCACGGAGAGATCCTCCCTCTAGAGTGATTTTTTCAAGGAAACAAACCACATGCATTGGCGCGACAAGCTTTTCCACGCCGGAGACGCCTGTGGAATGTGCAGACCTTGTCACGCCAATGCATGTGGCGCGACATAGTAAATATCACGCCCACCCGACGGCGCGACAAAAAAGGGATACCCGATGCAAATATTTTCAAAACGGGGATGCATTTGAAATTTCTTTTGAAAAAGGGCAAAATTTCACAAAAAGGCCGACTTGAGATGCTGGGCTGCGCACGCTGACTGCATAGAAAGTTGGGTAGTATGGGTAGTTCGGTACCGGGCTACTCTACCCGAATTACCCAAAGAAAGTTCGGTAATTCAATTCGCCACCAAAAAAAAAGTGTGGGTACCGCGGGTTCGGGTAGTTTGGGTTCGGTCGGGTAGTTTGGGTTCGGGTAATGGGTAGCGGATAATATGCCCAGGGTGATAGATGTATAGATTGTAGATAGACAAGATAGAGACAGAGACAGAGAGTAGAGAAGAGATAAAGACAGAGATAGAGCCAGCGACAGAGATAGAGATAACCGGAGAAATAATTCTAAGGTCCCTTTGCAAATGAGCAAGAACTTATTTAGGAATAAATTTTGCACACAATCCTCAGCACATAACATGCATCTGTAGCTCTGCAGGAGGCATAAAAGGATTGTTTAGTGTCTCACTCTAACTGACAGAGATTTTTGCAGATCGATTTGAGGGCCGGACGATACGTGCATGCGTAATGCAGTGGAATGGCCTTTCATCTGTGTAGCCCTGCCCTGCCGCTTGGTATGGGAGGCTGTTGACCAGATCATATCGATCCATCTCACCTGCATTAGTCTCAGTCGATCGTTCTATTTATACGGTCCGCTCAGTGACTGCGTCACACGATTGATCTCCATCCAGTTAGTTAGTTGAGGCCCTTGAGGGAGAAGAGGGGGAAGCGATGAACACCATTCTTGGGGCTCGCCGCCGCCTGGGCCTCCTCGTCCTGCATGTGGTCCTGGTGCTCTTTGCCGCCGTGCTCCTCGTTACCGACGCCGGCGTGACGAGCTCGTACCGGCGGAAGCTGGAGGCGACGGTGGAGATGCCACTGGACGCCGACGTCTTCCGCGTCCCGCCGGGGTACAATGCCCCGCAGCAGGTCAGGCTCAGGCACCGATCGGCCGGCGCTCGATCAGGTCAAAATGCCATGTTTAATTAATTTTGTTTTCTCTGATCGCCGCCCGCAGGTGCACATCACGCTAGGCGATCAGGACGGCACGGCGATGATCGTGTCGTGGGTGACGGCCAATGAGATGGGATGCAGCACCGTCATGTACAGCGAGGCCTCGCCGGACCCGGAGAAGATGGAGCTCCGGGCTAAGGGCACCCATACGCGCTACATGTACTTCAACTACACCTCCGGATTCATCCACCACTGCACCCTCAGAAACCTCAAGGTCAGTCAGTGAATTAGTTGCATGCATCTGTCTCTGTTATGCAATTGCAGTCGTCAGAATACACAACTAATTAACTAATGGCGCCATGGATGATAATCCAGTATAGCACCAAGTACTACTACGCCATGGGGTTCGGGCACACGGTGCGGAGCTTCTTCTTCACCACGCCTCCCATGCCGGGTCCTGATGTGCCCTTCAAGTTCGGCCTCATTGGTAACCACACTGCTCGAATTCATTTCATGCCTGACAACTAACTGATCCGTGACTGAACAAGAAACAATGCAGGCGACCTGGGCCAGACGTTCGACTCCAACACGACGCTGTCGCACTACGAGTCCAACGGCGGCGACGCGGTGCTGTACGTCGGCGACCTTTCGTACGCCGACAACCGCCCGCTGCACGACAACAACCGGTGGGACACGTGGGCGCGCTTCGTGGAGCGCAGCGTGGCGTACCAGCCCTGGGTGTGGACGGCGGGCAACCACGAGCTGGACCTGGCCCCGGAGCTGGGCGAGCCCGAGCCGTTCAAGCCCTTCACGCACCGCTACCCGACGCCGCGCCGTGCCGCGCCGGCGTCCACGCCGCTCTGGTACTCGGTGCGGATCGCGTCCGCGCACGTCGTCGTGCTGTCCTCCTACTCCGCCTACGGCAAGTACACGGCGCAGTGGGAGTGGCTGCGCGCCGAGCTGGCGAAAGTGGACCGCGCCGCCACGCCGTGGCTCATCGTGCTCGTCCACTCGCCGTGGTACAGCAGCAACGCGTACCACTACATGGAGGGCGAGACGATGCGGGTGCAGTTCGAGCGCTGGCTCGTCGCCGCCAAGGCCGACCTCGTCGTCGCCGGACACGTCCACGCGTACGAGCGCAGCCACCGCGTGTCCAACGTCGCCTACGACATCATCAACGGCCGGTGCACGCCCGTACGGAGCAGGGACGCGCCCGTGTACATCACGGTGGGCGACGGCGGCAACATCGAGGGGATAGCTGATAACTTCACGCAGCCGCAGCCAGGATACTCGGCGTTCCGGGAGGGCAGCTTCGGGCACGCCACGTTGGAGATCAAGAACAGGACGCATGCTTACTACGCGTGGCACCGCAACCAGGACGGCGCCATGGTCGTCGCCGACGGCGTCTGGTTCACCAACAGGTATTGGATGCCCACCGAAGATGACACCAACTGATCCAGTGATGACCAGAAGCTGCATGACACCCATTGTCATCACCAGTCAGAGGCGTTCTTCAAGAACACTATCATCAATAGAGTGTCGTATTCTCGGTTCGATTCAGCAGTCATCTTTCAAAGACTTGTAACAGGACTTCAAATACATTTGTAGCTAGCCAGTTCATCGTTGTGGTCTCCAAACTCTTGTTTGCTGATAAAAAGTGCCTTGGGGCCATTGCACCAACCTTTTTCACGAAAAACAATTAAAAAACACAAGAAAATCATGGTTCAAGGGCTTATGGCGCAATTACAAAGGCAATTAGTTGGGAGGCTCCCAGCCAGGATTCAAATCCTATCCTAGATTTATTCCGGGTTTTTCAGCGCTATGCATTAAGTGATAGGCGGCGTCCCAATCGACAATGAGGCACCTGTGGTGACTTCGTGAACTTTAAGATTTGTCGGCTCAGTTCTTTGAAGGTGCCAATAAAGATAGGGTTTGCGTGATATATGTTTATAGAGGTGAGTGTGTGCGCACGTGTTGAACGTCTGCGCTGTACTAATCTCTGAGTCAGTCTCTCACTCCAGTGACTGCTCACGGAGCTGGATGCAGATTCGGTTGCTAGGCTGTGACTGGGTAGACGATCCAGTTTCCATCTTTAGTAACAGTAGTTGGGCCTATGGGACAGGGTTTTAGGTGGGCGGCTGGAACAACAAAAACAGCTGATTGATGAATATATTTTTTACATTCTTGTGATTTCATATCCATTCTCTTCGTTAGACATTATCGCCATAGCTTGTATAACAACATAATTTCCAGATCTATTCCCTTTGTTGGACACTATAAGTGGCTAGTAAATATATATAGTACATTATAAACAAGTAAATGGAACCTTTAATATTTTACTAATGTTGAATATTTTTCTATATATTGAAGCGAGAAGCCATTTCGCATGAACATATATCAATTTCACAAACCAATAAGCGATAACAACATTTTTTCTAAAATAAAAACAATTTTCTCTTATGACAATTTCCCAAGTGAATATTAAATATTCTTTTTGCTAAACATGGAACAGTAGTTCCCATAAACTAGAAACATAGGTATTATTAATAAAATGGCATGGACTCATTAAAAAATATCCATGCTCCGACAAGAACTAATAAAGAGTATTGACACTTCAATATCTCGTGAAAAAATTGGGTCTTCCTAAAAGTCTCTTTTCTCGTTGTTCTATAATTTGCTAAGGATTTTTGTTGTAACAGGGTTAAGATTAGGTTACAAAAAACACTTTTATGTTAGAATAGTCACACTTTATCAACCTTAAACAAATCTTGCTAAGTGAGTGTTTATTACTCATAAGGAACAAAGACAGTAGAGGCACATAGTGGCGTTAAGTTGCCATAGAAAAACTCCAACCGAAAACAAAGGTATACAAAATGATAGACATGGTTATGAGGCAAGTGCAAAAGAAGGTATGAGGCAAGTGCAAAAGAAGGGTAGCATTTTGTGAATCCAAAGCCTGTTAGGCCCATTTGTAAGCCATTGGTGGCATTTTTGTAAATAATAGCACTGTCATGCGCAATAAAAAAGAATAACACCTCCCATCTTCCCTACAAAAGTGGAGAGAGAGATAGAGAGGGAGAGGAGGAGAGGGGTTGGACTTGAGGCTCATTTTCCGTCTCTTTCTCTGAATCCATTTCTCAGACCGGCACGTTGATGTTCGACATCAAAAAACTTTTTTTAGTTACCACTTTGTAGTAAAAATATATTTTCAGGTTAGAAAATAATAATTTGTTAAGAGGAAAGAAATATTATCATAGTACTGCAGAACTTTGTGTCTACCCCTGCGAATTGCCATCTCAATCTCTTGAAAAATCTCCTCTCTCTTTTATCGTGATCCTAGCCTCTGTTAAATTCAAAGTTCACGCGAATTAGAGAAAAGAATGACAAATGTGAATAGGTGTTTCTTAGAAAACCGAAATTAGCATAACCCTGATAAGTATTCAATAAGATATTGATATTGTTCAACAGTCCTGATTCAGTAAGCAGAAGAAAGAAGGTTGAGGGAAGGATGCCCCGAGTACAATGTCTATCCAAATCCAATTTCGTTGTGTCTCTCAGAAAAGCAATTTGAAGTGTCTCATCCTTTTGACAGAACTCTGTATCGATACCAATAAATACATCATCATCCCAGACTTCCGTTATTTGGCCACTAACTCCATTCAACACCATCTCAGCAGGAACCCTACCTAATTGCAATCCTAAACCAAATGACACCAATCAATGTATGCAGTTCTTTATACTTTATTCTATTTCATATGCAGAAATCCATCAAAAATGCAATTATTTAAACTCTATTCTATTCCATATGCAGAAATCCATCAAGAAAGGGAGGTGATTCAAACAATCGAACAACACCAATCAACGTATGTAGTTCTTGATACTCTGTTCTATTCCATATGCAGAAATATATCAAGAATTGCAGTTCTTTATACTCTATTCTATTCCTTATGCAGAAATCCAGGGCAATGATTCAGACTTTGTTGTATTTTAGATCGGCCGAAGCAGGACAAACATCAAAAAACAGAACAAGAAGCGGCAGCCTGGAGACGAATATTCTAGAGCGAGGCAAGAAAAAGTAGCAGACCTGGCAATCTAGATACGTCGACCTGTAGAAGCCCATGCCTGCGTGAAGACGCCGCAGGCACCGCGTGGCCGTGCTTCTTCTCCTCCGATGGGTGTTGGCTGCTCCTATCCATCGCTCAAGCGTTGGCCGCTGGGAGGAGGAAGCGAGCAATGGAACGAGAACGAGGAGAAAGGAGGAGGGGAGAGGAGGGAAGCACAAGAGTTTGTTTTTTGAGAGGGATGGGGCCGCCGGGCCGGTGATCCTGCTAATTGTTTGGGTATTTTTAGTGTTTTTAGGTTGGGTTGTGATATGGAAGTGTTTGGATGGGTTGCAAATGGGTTTAGAGGTTAAATAGGTTGGGTTGGGTTTCTTAGCAAACCAGGTTCGGATGGATGCAGATTCAGTTGCTAGGCTGTGACTGGGCGGACCATCCAGTTTCCATCTTTAGTAACAGTAGTTGGGCCTATGGGACATAGGGTTTAGGTGGGCCGACTCACGAGGAACAACAAAAATAGCCGATTGATAATTTTTTTTTTTCATTCTTGTTGATTTCATATCCATTCTCTTCATTGGACGTTATCAATAGCTATTATAACATTTGTTTTAAAACAAATAATTTACGTATCTATTCCCTTTATTGGACACTATCAGTGGCTAATAAATATATATAGTACATTATAAACAAGTAAATGGAACCTTTAATATTTTTTTGTTGATGGTAGTTATGGACCTAATTTTAAGGATCAATGATAGATAGATATTATTATTTAATTTTGGTGCATACACAGTTTTTGCAAAGAAGAATCCGAGAAAAGACACGAAAAGAGTGGAAAAGAGAAGAAAATAAGAAATGAGAAGAAAAGGACCAAATCACATGCATTAATATAAACTCCAGGGACCTAAATGGACAAAGAAAGAACCTCGCACATGACAGGGGCCCACATGTTGACATGTGGAGCCGGGCGGCCCTGGGTGTGGGGTCGGGCGGCCTGGGGTGTGGGGCCGGGCGGCTTCGAACCTTCTTACAACCGACCTAGAGGTTCAATCAAAGTCGCCCAATCAAGTCGGTTTGATCCAAAGGCCGAGATTCATCCCATCGGCCTATATAAGAAATGGCAGAGCTCATCCTTCACTAGGTTGTCTCAAGAGGAAGTGTCACTAGTGCCCTACGGCTTGGGCTATTTTCTCGTGTCATCATACTGAGCACTCTGAGGTCTGGAAAATAAGCAGTTGTCAGAGTAAGGAAGGATTGTAACTTCACTGGCACTACTGAGAGTCTTCACTAGATAAGCAACAACTACACTGCTTGATGAGCACCACAACACATTTGGATTCAGGACAATTTCAGCTTCTGTAAGCATCTTAGTAAACTAAGTTGGCTCAATGCAACACTTTCTGCTCCCAACTCTGAAAGTCCATAGCCTCCCAAACAGTAGGCAACCACTCATGTCTGATACACCTAGCTCGTGCAATATCTTTAGATCAAAGCTCTTGGGGAAATATGACTGGACGGTGTCCACAGATTCAATCCATTCCTGAGGCAGCATAGCAACTTCTTGAATTCCTTTGATCAGGTAGCCGAAGTCAGAGTAACCTTGGTAGGTGATCCACACAAGCTTCTGGTTGCTAGTGAGGCCAGACTCGACCAACAATTTGACTGAGATGCCCCGATTGGCATGCTGGAGGAGAAGCCACTGCAAAAGGCCGGCCCGAAGTCTTTCGCCTGCTTCGCCGGGAGGGGGGGCGTGATGTTTCATTGAAAAGATGTGACGCCTGCAAGTCAGCAGTACCACTTCTCCACTACTAGTGTCACCTCATCCTCAGAAAAGGGGTGCACGAGAGGTGGCGCAGAATCCTAGACACGTGTGCATGCTCTAATCGCTGACTGCAGTTACTATTTGCAGTGAAAGAATGGCCCGCGCGCGTCGCATCATGCTCTAATCGCTGACTGCGGTTACTATTTGCAGTGAACGAATGGCCTGCGCGCGTCGCATTGCAATTTTGGGCAAAATTTTGCATGCATGTCACACATGCATTATTCTACTAAGGGGTAACTAGGCTCAAAAGAATCGTCTCGCAATGTATATCTAAACTGTATAATTAGTTTTTTTTTACCTACACTTCGTACTCCGGATATCCTTCACACATGCATTATTTTATTTTATTGTTTTAATGTGATGGGATGTGATGAAAGTGCAGGAAATTTTGGAGAGAAACTTGGGGCTCTAAACACACCCAACGCATTTGCATCTGCTGTCACTGTGAAGGCCGGTCAGCCAGGCCTTGATCTCGAGAATGAAGCATCCTCGAAACGTTGCAAGATGGAAGCGAGCGCCCGGCGTTGCATTGGCTAACAAGCCCGCGCCGCACGACATGGCAATCGCTCTCAGCTTTGACAGCACCGACCACGCATCCCAGCGCCGCGACCACATCGTCCCCGGCGGGCACGCGCCCCGCTGGCGGGCAAGAACATCGCGTACTGCTTGTTTGATGCCTTCCTCCTGGTGGCTAGCTAGCAGCCTGCACCGGCTAGCAGAGTGCGTGTGCCTTGAGATTCTGCCAGAGCAAGAGGAACCCCTGGCCCTAGGTCAGCAGCACCTTGGTGCTTACACGCCCCCTGCGCACCTGACGCTGCCCGAGGTCGTCCTCCTACATCAAGGCTTAGGGCCCTGGCTAGAGTTGCCGACGCCGCTTAGGGACACCGGAGGCGGCATGGCATGGTGTGTGGAGCACTGGGGACGATTAGGTCGGGTACACGACGGCAGACGTCGCGGCGGCGACGTCGGATCCGGTATTTCGTGTCCATGGACCGCTAGCTCTCAGCACCTGCGCCTCAGAGCACGACGTATGGCCATCGTGTGTGCACCCACAAACTAAACTTGCTGCTCAAGTGTCTCCACGCCATCATTGATGCTCCATGCCAGTATCATGTCGTTTAACTGACCATGCTCTGGCGGCATTGCATTCCTCCTGTCGGCGTGCCCCGGTCAGTACGTTCCGGCGACGTGGTTGCCATGTGCGTGGCCGCCAGGGACTTGGATGGTCAGGCTTAGGCAGGAATGCGCCAGCGTTGTAATAGGCACGCTGCGTCGTGGAGATGCTTCATGCGAACTCAAGAACAAAAAAAAACAACTGATAGGGCTTAGATTTATGTCGTCCCTTCTAGGGCGGATGGCAAAGTTCGTTCAGACTCATAGCTTGGGTACTCGTACCTCCGTTTTTGGCAACGGCAATTCAGCCCATAATCCAGGTTATTATTTTTTTGTTTTCATTACTATAGCTTCATGGTTGAAAAAGATACATGAGTGAGTTTGAAAGTCAAATTGTTTTATAATCTAGAGCAAAGTTCTTGTTTAAATACTTGTGTATCATGTGCACCTTTGTTGTTTGCTAAGAGACTAGCAAAAGTTAAGTTTGGGGACCTTGTTGATGGTAGTTATGGACCTAATTTATTTATGATATAAACCATCAACTAAGGATCAATGATAGATAGATATTATTATTTCTAATGATTTTCCACAAGTTTTGGTGCATACACGTTTTGCAGGAAGAATCGAAAAAGACCTAAAAAGAGCGGAAAAGTGGAGAAAATAAGAAAGGACCAAATCACATGTATTAATATAAATTCCAGGGGACCTAAATGGACAAAGAAAGAAGCTCGCGACAGGTCGGGGCCCACATGTTGACATGTGGGGGTCGGGCGGCATGGGGTGTGGGGCTACGCAGCTCCCCCCCGGTGTTCCACATGTCCAACTTCGGAACTTTCTTACAACCGACCTAGAGGTTCAATTAAAATCGCCCAATCAAGTCGGTTTGATTCAAGGGCTGAGATTCATCCCATCAGCCTATATAAGTAAGGGTAGAGCTCATCCCCGAAACCCTAATTCATAATTCATTATCATTTAGTCTAGAATTCAGAGTTTAGATCCTTTGTAATTAGAGAGAAATATTACTACTAGGGTTTCAGAGATTAGAGGATTAGAGAGCTCTAGTTCTTCAGAGATTAGAGTGTTAGACAATCTATTAGAGATTCAAAAAGAGTTCGAGTGTTGGATCATGATTTTAAATCTATTATTCTTGGAGATTCAGATCTAAGTTCTCATTATGATTATATTTTATTATATTATATTATCTGTTGTTATGTTCTTAGTATATTAATATCGGCGGAAATCCATCAAGAAGAGACAGGAACAGGAACGCCCGCTCGTATCGAGCGGAAGAACATTAAGAAGAGACGGGAACAGGCTCAAGGCCGCATCGAGTGGAAAAATATCATGTAGAGACGGAACAGGAATGCCCGCTCACATCGAGCTGAAGAATATCAAGAAGAGACGGAATAGGAACCGAGCGGATGAACAACAAAAAAAGAGACGGAACAGGCCCTGCGCCGCATCAAGTGGAAAAACATGAAGAAGAGATGGGAACAAGAACGCCCGCCGCATCGAGCTGAAGAACATTAAGAAGAGACGGGAACAAGAACGCCTGCACTCTAGTGGAAAAACATTAAGAAGAGACATGGAGGGAGAAGGATTAAACCTGTGCGGACGTGGGCTATCTCAATGTGGCGGACTGGCGCGCGTCGGTGAAAACTTTCTGGAGGAATCGGTAAGCCGGGAAAGAGGGGACAGCGGCGCGGCAATGGCGGTGGCAGGCCAGCGATAGTTTTATAAGTAAGTTGGAAGGCGGCAGCTATGCGCTGGTGCCCGTTATGCGGGTTCAATTCGCTTATTGTACTAGGGCGCGCGGGGTCGCCCTCCCTTCTCTACTTACTGTAGAGAAGAGAGCGCCCGGCGTTGCATTGGCTGACAAGCCCACGCTACACGACATAGCAGTCGCTCTCAACTCTGACAGCGTCGACCACGCATCCCAGCACAAGCGCTGCCGCGACCGCATCGTCCCCGGCGGCCACGCTCCCACTGGCGGGTAGGAACATCGCGTACTGCTTATTTGCTGCCTTCCTCCTGGTGGCCGGCAGCCTGCACCGGCTTGTAGAGTGTGCGTGCCTTGTGGTTCCGCCGGAGCAAGAGGAACCCCTGGCCCTGGGTCAGTACCACCTTGGTGCTTACGTGCCCCCTGCGCACCTAACGCTGCTCGAGGTCACCTCAGGCTCAGGGCCTGGCTGGAGCAGCCGACGCCGCTTAGGGACACCAGCGGTGGCATGGCGCGGTGTGTGGAGCACCGGGGACGATTAGCTAGGTCGGGTACACGACAGCAGACACCGCAGCGGTGACGTCGGATCCACGCTTTCGTGTCCATGGGACGCTAGTTCTCAGCACCTGCGCCTCAGAGCACGACGTACGACCATCGTGTGTGCACCCACAAACTAAACTTGCTGCTCAAGAGTCCGCGCGCCATCATTGATGCTCCATGCCAGTATCATGTCAGTTTAACTGACCATGCTCTGACGGCATTGCATTCCTCCTGCTGACGTGCCCCGGTCGGTACGTTGTGGCGACGTGGTTGCCATGTGCGTGGCCGCCAGGGACTTGGATGGTCAGGCTCAGGCGGGAATGCGCCGACGTTGTAATAGGCGCGCTGTGTCGTGGAGCTGCTTCGTGCGAACTCAAGAAAAAAAAAAAGTTGATAGGGCTTAGATTGATGTCGTCTCTTCTAGGGCGGATCGTACTGGCCAGCGGGTTGTCTGGTCGGCACTAATCGAGGTACAGTAGTTGATGTGGAAGACGACGAGCTCCACCGACAGTAAAGCATTGTCGATCTGAATCTGATACTAGTTCCAAGGTCGGTTGGCTCTCTTCTTTAGCAAATGGAGGACTTGAGCCGGAGCTTAGATGATTTCTCTCTTGTTTTTTCTAGCAGAACTTGTAATGGTTTAGCTCATGAGTGTGCAAGTGGTGGAGTGGCTTATATCACCGTTAATTACCGGGGTTAGTTATGGGGAATCATAGATTCTGAAACATCTATTTAATATGATACCTCCGGCCTAGCTTGTGTATTAATATAATAGATTGTCATTAAGATAACTTATCACCTATCATCGACATATATCTAACATAACATAACTGTAAATTGGCACATCAGCTTTTACATCTAAAGGATTTGGAAAAAGTCTAGATAGCCCCCTGAACTATTGGACCTGGTATACTTAATACTCCCACCTATAAAACCGGATTTTTAACACTTCAAACTATGCCAAACCGTCTAATTTAGCCCCTGAGCAGTTTAGGCTGCTGGTTTTGTACACGTGGCTGTCCAACCTGCCAGCCACAGGCCATGGTGGCATATGGCCCCACCTGTCAGTGGCCCTTGAGGTAAAATACAAGTCCCTGCTCCCCTTAATTCCGTCTCTCTCCCTCTCCGTCGGCTCTCGCGGAGACGGGTGAGCGAACCTGTTGGCGGACGACGATGAAGAGCAGCGGTCGCCGACGTCGTCAACAATCTGCTGTGCATGACTGCTTTTGTCGCCCATCGACGTGCTTAGCGAGGCCAAGAAGGTTGCGTCCAAGAGCCTCATGGCGCAGCGGCGCATGTTGGATGTCCATGTTCTCCAGACTCCAGCGCGTGCTCTGGCAACGGCGACACACGGACATGAAGCTGTCTACGACAACAACTGCATGCTCTAGCAGGACGTTGCCCTCTATGCCGGGATAACGCTGTTCGTGGCGCTGCACTGCGCCTGCTTCGGCGGCGTCGATAGCGGCGTCCCCGCGGTGTTCCTGACCTGACGGAGGTGTGCGAGCGTTGGCGCTGCTGACAGAGATGTGCGCGTGGGAGGAGGAGCATAAATGGCAGTGTCGATCCTTGTTGAATGTGCGGTCCTCGCCGAGCTGCATATGATGCCATGCCACTAGATACACAATCACCGATCGTATATATTACATGCATGTTCGAGGTCGATTTTTTTTTTATTTCTTCGTATGGTTCTTCTTCCTCCGACAACCGCACCGTACTGCCGCAGTCGTGCCAACCGTGGCGCAGAGGTACAGCGGCATCAGCCCGAGGCCGACATCGCGGTCGACAGCCGCGCGGACGGCTTGGTGGCCATACCCGGACGCCGACGTCCCGATGACGCGGAACTTGGAGGGCGGGATCACGACGAGCCGGCCGGGCGCCCATCTGGAACGTGGTGTGCCTCTGGTCGGAGGCGAAGACCACCAGCCTGGCGATGTGCTCGTGCCCGCCGGGCCTACCCAGCGCGTGATCCTGAGCGGCGGCGAGCGTGCACACCACGGCCTCGCACGTGTTCCTCCTCCCGTTTCCTCGCACTCGCCATGGCCGCGCGGCAGACCCGTGGCGCCCGCCTGCGCGCTCCTCCAGCGCTCGCGGCCTCCGTGCACCGGTTCATCGGCGAGGTCGAGGATGAGCAGAAACAGCGGGACAAGACGGGGAGGCCGACGCGGTGGTGCAGGACGTCATCAAATTCACTCCATCTTGCCCTGCCTAGACCGATAGACACCACTGTGGCCGCGGCGTCCAGGTTGGACGGCCACCTCTGCAAAACTATTTCGCCCAAACCGCCCATGGGCTAAATTAGACGGTTTGACATAGTTTAAAGTGTTAAAAATCCGGTTTTGTAGGTGGGGGGATTAAGTATCCAGGCCATTACTTCAGGGGGTAAGGTAGACTTTTTCCTAAAGGATTTCGTCTCAACGGCAGAAGCATGTACATCATGCATGGATCTCTCTACAAAAAAGTGCATCTGCATGGGTGTGTAGGGCAGAACACACTTTCTAGGGAAAGAGATGATCTAGATTGCCACCTTGACTAGATAGATGCTTTTTTTTTTTTTGTTGAGAATACAAGCCATAACTTTTCCACTCTGAATCTATCTGTGCTGAAAGCAAAAAAAAAGAAGCTATGGCAATGCTGGTGGGTGGTGGGCAGCAAAATTTTGCTGTGGCCACGGCGAGTCGCATGACTGCGGCCCAACATATTGACAGGCCGAGTTTTCTGGAAGGAAAGAGGGAGGATTTCTTCGATTTCTCATGCACGAGACGGCTCCACCTCCACATCCTCCACGTCGGGGCCTCTCTGGCAGGTGGGCCCTGTCGGGATGGAGATCGCAGAAATATCACGCGGCTTATGGCGCGCGCCCACGTGGCGGCCGCCTCATCCACGAAAGGAGCCCCCGGCTCCGGTGCCCCCCGCGCCACGCTTCCGCCCTCACCGCCGCCTGATCCCGTCGCCCCCGACGCCTTCCGTCCGTCAGATGCCTCGTGGCGGCCGTTGTTGCTCTGGTGTTTGGCGCCACCCGCCGCGGTAGCCATATATGGCGCGCTCTCCCCGCTCGAGATTCCGTCCACGCCATTGCTTCGCACTGCCTCCACACGACGAGACGAGCACCCACCCACCACGACCAAGGAAACCCAACGGTGCCTGTGTGCTGTGCTTGTGCGCCACAAGACGAAGCTTCGAGATCCAGGCCGCCTGCCATGACGTCCACCGTGACGACGCCCAGCAGGCCGCTCGCCGCCGGGACCCGGCCGCGGCGGTCCGGCCCCACCGTGCTCTCGCTCAGCAAGGCTAATAACAGCCCGCGGCGTCGAGGAGCGCCGTCCACGAGTTGCGCGGCGCTCGCGTCGCCTGACAAGCAGCGCACGGCCAACAAGCTCCCGCTGTCGTCGTCGAGGAAGCAGCAGCAGGAGGAGCAGGCGACGGACTACAACGAGGTCGCGGCGGCGTTGGAGAGCATCTACAAGCTCAGCCCCTGCCGTGGAGGTCGAGGAGGAGACGCGGCACGGCGGCGACCAAGACGACGATGGCGAGGGCGGAAACAAGGCCAAGAAGAAGAGGAAAAGCAGAGTGGTGAGTTTGTTGCCTCCTCTGTTCATTGTTACACGCAGCAGCGCGCGGCTAATCTTCTCGTTGCCATGTGCTGATGATGTGCGTGGGCAGGCGGGCCGGAGCACGGTGGTTGTCAAGAGCCGGAGGCGGCGGCGCGGGAGGAGGATGGACCTCGGGAAGAGGGTGGAGATGAAGAGCGCCGCTGCTACTAGCAGGGAGGGGAGGGGGACGATGGAGAGCGCGAGCGCGAGTTCGAGGAGATGCTGCTGCGGGAGCACTCGGTGTCGACGGACATGGGCAGCCTGGACTGGAAGCGCATGAAGATCCCGCCGGTGCTCACCTCGTCGCAGAGCGCGCGCCTCTTCAAGACCATGCAGCCAATGAAGGTACCAACCAAATTGCTCCACCAATTCATCCACTCATTTTCAATTCTCTATGTAACGATATAATTACTGTAATCGATCATGTTTCAGGCGATCTTCGAAGTACAGGAGAGCTTGCGAGAGGAGCTGCAGAGGGACCCCACCGACGCAGAGCTCGCCGAGGCCACCGGCATGACCGTCCACCAGCTCCGCCGCCGCCTCGACGTCGGCCGGGCCGCCAGGAACAAGCTCATCAAGGTAACCAATGCAGCCAGTGTTGTTTTTGTCTCGACTCTGAAACTGAAACTTCTGAACTCTGAAACTGAAACTTCTGAAACTGAAACCTGAATTGGCACCTGCACCTGCAGCACAACCTCCGGCTGGTGCCGTACGCCATCAACAAGTACTACCCAGACATGGGCACCGACGAGCGGTTCGACGACCTCTGCCAGGCGGGCGCCAACGGGCTGATCACGGCCATCGACCGCTTCGAGCCCAAGCGCGGCTTCCGCATCTCCACCTACGCGCTCTTCTGGATCCGCCACTCCATCGTGCGCGCCATGACGCTGTCCAGCTTCACCCGCTTTCCCTTCGCCATGGAGTCGGAGCGGCAGGAGATCGGCAAGGCGAGGGAGGAGCTGGCGTTCGAGCTCGGCCGGCCGGCCACGGACGAGGAGGTGAGGAGGAAGGTCGGCATCTCCCCGGAGAGGTACCGCGACGTGCTGCGGATGACCAAGCCAACCTACTCGTTGCACGCCAGGAACCGTGTCACGCAGGAGGAGCTCATAAATGAGGTCACCGACGATGATGCCATTGGCGTCGACGCCGGCGAAAGGCACAACACGCTGCTCCGCCTCGCCATTGACGACCTCGTGAGTCGTTTGTCTTAATTGGGATTCTTGCAGCGATCTTGTCCTTTCTTTCCATTTGGTTTGGCATCTGAAAAAAATAAAACTGCATGATGCAGCTGGACTCCCTGAAACCCAAGGAGAGCCTGGTGATCAGGCAGCGGTTCGGGCTGGACGGCAGGGGAAGCGCACGCTCAGCGAGATCGCCGGCAACCTCAGCATCTCGAGAGATGGTGCGCAAGTACGAGCTCAAGGCGCTCATGAAGCTCAAGCACCCCACAAGGGTGGAATACCTTCGCAGGTACATGTGATGTGAGCCCACTGATCGTCTGCTGCCAGCAGGAACACCAGCAGCAATGTATTCACTGGCTACATATGGAGTAACCAGTAAGTACAACACTACAACAAACTGAACAGAGTTACTCTGCTTGCTTACTTGGTGTATATATGTGTGTGTCGCTATACCATCTACTCCTCTTCTATTGTATACTACTAGAAGAAATGTACATATACAGGAAACTCAGGAACAGTGTGCGTAGGAATCCAGGTGATGAGTGAGGTTGTATACATGCATGTAATTCTTGTCATACATACATACATGATACATTGTCTATGGTACATGTAACATATGAAAGAAGAGAAAAGGTCCATATTTGCATCTTTGCATATAGATAATTTAATCATGTTTTCTAATGTTATGCGTCCAAAAGCGTCGTCTTCATGGAATTGATTATGATTCTTGGTTATAATACAATTCTATTTTATGGTTCATGGTTTAGATAAAGTCCAAGAATATGAAGCTTTTGATTTGTGTGTTTAAGCAATATCTATTCTTATGATGATTTTTTCTTTTAGATTAACGTTAAATAAAGAGGATACCGGTCTCCCACACTCACATTGGACTAAATTCCGTTACACCCTTCCTTCAAAGCCTCTCTCTTTCTTCCTCTTTAGATATAATAACTGAGATCAGTGTTTGATCTAGTACATCCCTCTGAATTCCGAATTACCTGCATTAAAGAATTAGTATTGACTCTGTTAAAAACGACATTATTTCTAGTCAACGACAAAGCGCTAGGGGCAAAACGCTTCAACCAAGAACCAAATAATTTGGGTTGTGTCAATAAGTGATTGAAAAATTAAAATGATGAAACAACGCATTCCACGAAAAGCATGTTGTATGAGTATGACAACTAAAAAAGAAACATTGGATTATTCCCTCTAAGCCATAGAAGCTACGTTTTTTTGGTCCCCTTCTAGAACAAAGTTTTTCTAGGAACTTTTTCTTTCTTAGCTCTCTGTATAGATATTGAATTAAAAATAGTATTTTAACAATCGAATAAAATCATTTTGTTATCATTTAAAGTGGCCGGCAAAACTAAGAAGATAAGACTAATGGCGTGTTTGGTTTCGAAGTCGTAGAACTTTTTTTTAGTCGTGGGACTTTTTAAAAAGACTCTCTATAAGGGTCTTTTGGAGACTTTTAATTAAAAGTAGTAAAAAGTTCCACCCTAGTTGGTTTGGTAGGGATTGAAAGAAACTTTTTCTTGGTCTCAACATAAAAAAAAAAAAAAGTTCAGTAAACCAAACAGAGTCTACGCCAATCCTTCAACGTACTTTTCCCCAACTAACGTCATTCTAAAAGAAAATCTTTAGAGAGATGGACAATATTGTTTAAAGCTGGGTACTTTATCTTTAAAGGTTCCAGGCCAATCTAAAGAAATTCTTAAAATCTAGTTTGATTACCACTATTCGCACTGAATCTCCTTTCTAGAAAAAAGATCTTTAACATCCATGAGTCGTCCTACCGAAAAGTGAGAATCACTGGTTTGTTTTACCACTTGGGATAGACTTTTTTTTTTTTTTTTTTTAGATATTTCTCTATCAAAACATCTTGCCCAATACCCTCTTCATTGTGAAGCTTCAAAAGCCACGTGGTTAATTTTGCAAAGCGGAAGAGGAAAAGAACTTAGTCTCCCAAATACAGTACTCGATAATAGCAATAAGTAATTGATAGAGAGAGAGAGAGAGAAACAGTTCAAGGCAAAAGTCTCTTGTGAATGAAAAAAGGCTTGCAAACTTAGTTCAGATGAGTGGATTCTTTCATAACATGACTTCATTTACGCGCAAGGCTGGGACACAAGCAAACAACCCCTAACTAATTATAAGGTCATGTTTGATTCTAAATAAGTCACCTACTTATAAATCAAAAAGTTTAAATAAGTGATTTATTTTGTTAAACAAAGAATGACTTATTAAGTCATGGAACTTATAAACTATAGGTTAGTACACGCCTACTTAAAACTTATTGTCACCCCCTTTTGTATGCATATAACAACCTATAAATTATTTGCAGCCAAACAACAATAACTTATAAGTCACTTGACTTATAAGTCACCAACTTACTTGGAACCAAATAGGGTCTAAGTAAAGCCTATTAAAACCTAGTGTTTATGTATGCTTAATGAAGAAAGTGAAGGAGAGCTCAAAACTTAGTTGTTGTGGCTTGCTGCTAAGAAGGGCTTGACTAATTCCTAATGAAGGTTTTGGAAATTAGATAATTTTATTTATTTTGATAAAATGTTTTTTTTTCATAATTTACATCTTTAAAATGGTAGGTATTAATACTATTTTCTATAATATAAAATATAAAGTTAGTAAAACTTAGAATAATTTAATTGAGGACAGAAGAAGAGAAGGGTCCCCCACTGTCGTTGGAGACAATTCCCCAACATCAATGTCATTTTTGAAAGTCAAATTCTAGAGGCTCGGAACATTTGAAAGTCGAGGACACGATTTTCCTTTTTAAAAAAATAATATTTTGTGACGTGCCCACTCCGTCTACTACTGCCGATAAGGACTTCCCTGTCGGCACTCGAGTTGCCGTTAGGTGTCTGGGAACATATAACACAAGCTGTGGAAGGCACATTTGTGAAGCTAAATTAAGATATTTGTATTTACTTTCAGTGGCAGAACAGCCATGTTAACGTGTTTTTGGCTTTTGTATAGCAACACAAAGGAGTGCAAATTAGTTTGAGTCATAGTCGGTGGCCGGAGGAGCCACTGGAATCGCGCCGCACCTGCAGGTAGTCGTGGGAAGTCGTTGGGTGAGCGGGAGAAGAAAGCGCGCACATAAACAGATTGAAACCCAACGTTTCAGGTTTAGCTTAGAGCACTGGGAATAGGGAGACATGCAAGGATTTAGGTGGCCACCTAAATTTGAGTGTGCTCCTTATTTTTATATAAAGAAAAAATTGATTCTGGCCTCCAATTCAACGAGGAATGCTTGCGTAACTTATAGCAAAAGGGGAGTAAGCCCGAGTTTAGCCATTAGGCCACACACCACCAGTTCACCGGACACCCTCAACGACTGCCGAAAACTCAAATCACAAGTTCAGAAAAGTAAACTCGTCCAAAACAACAAACTGAACTTCCCAGCAATAGGGACAAGTTTAAACAATCACACAAGCACTTCGCCCAAAACCCAGGCACTATGCTCTTATCTACTCCCTCTACGTCCCTATATTATAGTCGCTTTAGCCTCGACATGGTGCAGCAGAGAGATTAAATGGATGTGGACAGTAAAAGAGTCTAGGTACATCACACAAGCTAAGAACGTGGATACAGGTATTGGCCGCCGAACGACAATCAAAGAGGGACAGAGGGAGTATGCTTTTAAATTTGGCAATCTATGCTTTTTTTTATGTTCAAAATGTCTAGAATATTAATAATGTAGCCTATTAAGTACTCTTCTAGAAATATTGAAAAAGGATATCATAAATATTGACAAACTAGATAAAAATTGACTTTACGAAGCGGGTCCTTATTGAACAACTTTCGAGTAAGGCGAATTATTATATTGTGGCGATGCAAAGAAAAATTAGAGTTCGGGTGTCATGTCGGTTTTTATCCTTCACGTATTATTAATTAATTTCTAATAACTACGAGATGTGTGAGCCGTGAGTTTCATCTCCATGGATTTTGATAATGGTGATCCGTTCGAACAAGTGATGACAAACCTAGCAATGACGACGGGCATGCTTGCCAGATGTAACTGCCCACGTCCAAACATGGCTGGCAGCACAACACAAGGTGCCAAGCTTGCAATTCCCAACCTCCTCACGCGCCGCCATGCACGCCGCCACGTACGCAAGCGCCGCCGCCATCTCCGCACCCACCTGGCTGCCGCGCCGCATTAACACACCCATCGCGCAACCGTTTCCGTCGTTCCGCGGCGCCAGGAAAACAAAAAACGGCATTGCTCTCGTACAACCGCAGCCCAGCGATCGCTCGATCCGGGGTCTCCGTCCTGCGGCCGGCCATGGTGAAGCTGGCGACGGCCAGGAGGCGAGGCTGTACGGGCCGGCGCTGGCGGCGCGGCGGTGGGAGTACATCAACGCGGGGGTGTACGTGTTCGCGGCGCTGCTCCTGGTCCTGTCGGCGGCCGTCCTCGCGGCCGCGGCGGCGCAGTCCGCGTCCGCGGCCAGGGCGGGGCTCGCCGTGGCCGCCGTGGCGCTGGCGGCTGTGGCTGCCGTCAACGCGCACGACCTCGCGGCGCACCTCGCCGGCGTCGACTGCCGCGTGGGATTGGCAAGGTACGACGCCCAGCTCGGCCTCGTGGAGTTCCTCGTGCCGGCCGTGCACGCGGCCGGGTGCGCGTTCGCCGTCGTCGGGCTGGCGTTGCTGGTCTCCCAGTCCCAGCAGCTGCAGCACGGGGGACGGCGGGAGGCGCACGCGGCGACCATGATGCTCGTCGCCGCGCTGCTGTGGGTGCTCGGATCGGTGCTCAACTCGTGCCAGGTGTACGAGCGCGCAGACGGCCGCGCGCAGCTGCTGCAGTCGAGCGTGCAGGTGCCTCAGCTCCTGGGGAGCCTGCTGTTCCTGGTCGCCGCCGCACTGAATCGCCGCCGCAGCCGCATCGTATTCTTCGGCGGCGACGAGCCGGCGTGGCTGTTCCTGGCGGGGAGCGTGCTGTGGCTGGTGTCGGCGCTGCTCAACGTGCTCAAGGTATTCACCATGCACCAGAGCGACGCACTGCGGCTGGAGAAGCTCCGCGGCGGTGCGCAGGAGTGGCTCAGCCGCGACCGCGAGGGCCGCGTGCCACTCAACTGGGAGGAGGCAGCCAGGAGGCGGGCGCTGCCCACCGAGCTCCGGTGATCCTCGCTCGCAACAACCTTTTTCCGTGCTAGCTGTAAAACGAGGGCGAATTCCAAGGGGTAAATAAATTGTTTGGGCTGACACCATCCTTATGGTTATGGGCCGTTATTAGGCTCAATGCGGCCCGAACCCCGGATTGTTGGGCCCAATAGTTCCCTTCCCTATTTCCGAGTTTATGGGTCCTAGAAATTTTCATGGATTCCTATTTTGAGTTTTCAAACTTAGGTGAACATCTGAGTTCCCTCGATCTACCATGGACTCTCGCTTGGGTCTTCCAAGTAAAAAAGTTTGACCCCTCAATCAAAAAGAAAAAAAGAGTAAAAAAGTTGTTTTTTTTTTTTGACAAGAAAACATAATTTCATAGATTAGCAAAGATGAAGCTACTAGAACCATTACTGAGTTAATGGTTACAAAGCGTAAGCGCATCCGTAAGAGGACACGCGAGAACATGTGCAGGGGGGTTAGCACAAACACCGAGAACATAACATCTCCGCATGTACTGAAGCTAAAGCCTTTGTTTAGCTAAGGAATCCGCCATCATATTGTTTCTCTTCTTATCCTCGCGCAGAGGAATCTGAAGCTTGCAACATGGAGAAGATCATTTGAGTACGGGGTTTGGATCTCCACTCCGGTGGGCTGGACTGGTCCGTCGAGTTGATAAAATTGGCTAGCTGTAGATTGTCGGTGAAGTAGCTAACTCCAAATATTCCCATCCGTGTGAAGAGGACGGTGGCTAACTCCATTGCCGCCAAGCTTTGACCATGAAGATCGAGTCGATTCTCGCAAGGACGCCTTTAATGAAGAAGGTTGACGATGGCCGCGGAATGCGAGTCGATGAAGAAGACTCCAATTCTCGCGGGGTCCTGTGGTTTTGGTTCTGGCCAGAGATAGCATGGAGGCGTCTGGTATAACAACGCTGACCGCCAACCGAAGCTCGGGAAGTGCACCGTGAACCCTGTCCGCCGATCCCGCAAAAGGGTGAGGCGCACTGCGGGTATCTTTGAAGCCGAGTAACCGGCCAGCCCATGATGATGACCATGGTGTTGCCGCGGGCTCCGGTGGAGAGGAGCTTGATGGACCTGTCATTGAAAAATTAATACCTTGGTTAGGATGGTCGTCTGTGCGTTCCTGTTCTTCATTTGCCTGGAGATAGGTTTGGATGTGTGTCTCCGCTGCCTTGTGTACCTGGAATGAGGTCCAATTTTTCCCCTGATATCTATTGTCATTCCGTGCTTTCCATATGTACCACATTATAAATAAGAATTTAAAAAGGATAGTATCAGAGGGGTTGGGAGAGAGAAACAAAGGTAAGGTTGTTTGGACACCATCCTCGGAGTGAGTAATAATCTGTGTTTGGAGGGAAGGGTTAGTAGATGCCCATACCTGACTTGGGAGCTGACATTGAAAAAACAGGTGATTATCATCTTCTATTGCGCCGCAGTATGTGCAACGTTGATCAATATGTGCCGAGAACCTACCTACTCGTTCCCCAGTAGCAAGTGCTCTTCTAATGAGTCTCCAGGCAAAGGTTTTCAACAGGGGAGGGATGGTTTTTGATTTCCAAACCTTTTGCAAGATGTGGTTGGCGTCGTTGGTGATGCTTCTAGAGCCTTGGGAGGGTAGGTTATGGTTTTGCTGAGCGGCTAAGTGAGTGTAAACAGCTTTGGTGGTGCAAATCCCATTAGCTTATTTGGAATCCATCTAAGGATATCATCATGGTTAGATGGGACAGGTTTGTGTTGCTTCGATTGCTTGTATAGCTTGAGGCGAGAAGGTTTGGGCTAAAAGGTTATGGTTCCAAGTTTGGGTCCCAGGAAGCCAGAGTTCAGCAACATTAGATGGGAGGGGGGTGGTGGTTACCGGGAGATTGAGGTGATCGTGGATGTGCTCCCAAACCGTTGTCCAAGGAGTGGACCAAATGGAGGAGTCGCCAGAATGAATTTGAAGAGTAGCATTAGTGTGAAGATGGTGCTTGACCCCGCATAACCGAGGACCAATAGATAGACTTTGGGGTGTTGTTAGGAGCGGTCCAAAAGAGTTATAAGGGTAATATTTAGCTTTAAGAATTGAAGAGAGAAAGGGGTTCTTGAGGGTAACCACGTTCCAGGCTGAGTGAATGATGAGGCTTTGGTTGATTGTTCCCATGTCCCTAATGCCAAGTCCTCCTTGTTCCTTAGGTTTGCACATGTCGTCCAAGGATCTGTACGCAATTGGAGAAGTGTCCTGTTCCTCCTGTACCCCGGCCCACCAAAATCTTCTGATAATAGTATTGATCTTTTCTATAAACGTTTTAGAAAAAAGAACAGTGGACATGTAATAAATAGGTATGGAGGAAAGAATTGACTTAATGTATTGTAGCCGTCCTGCATGGTTGAGTTTATTAGCTTTTATGGTACCTAACTTAGCCATGAACTTACCGTAGATGAATTCATAAGCTTTGTTCTTGTCTTTGTGTGAAAAAATCATAGGATGTCCAAGATGCATGGTGTTGGGTTGGAGATCTTGGACCGGGAAGATAGCCTTAATGGGTTTCTAATATTGGGAGGCACATTTTTTTGAAATATATAGATGATTTTTTGTAGATTAGAGTCCGACCCGAAAGCTGAGTAAAATCATAGAGGGTGGTTTTGATGAGTTCCGCTTCTTGTCTGCCAGCCTTCCCACATAGGATCAGGTCATGCAAAAAGGAGTGAATGTATCTCCGGTGCACCCTGGTCCTAACGAGACTCCAAGTGAGGTTATTCTGACTTAAATGTTCCTGCAGTCTAATAGATAGTTCATTGATAGCAATAACAAACAAGTAAGGCGAGAGAGGGCAACCCCCGATTTAAGACCCCTTTGAGAAGCAAAGAAATTAGTAGGTTCATCATTAACAAGTATAGCAAACTCCGGTGAGGATATACACAGAAAAATGAGATTAATAAACCTTTCTTGTAGTCCCAATCTACGAAGAGCCTCGCTTGATGAAGTCCCATTCGAAACTGTCAAAAGCTTTAGCAAGATCAATTTTTAAGAGGAAGGCTTGTTTTTTTTTCAAAAGAAATTAAAAAGAATGTATTATCTCTTGGGTAATAATAACATTTGAAGAAATGTGCCTATGGGCCACAAAGGCGGATTGTGCCCGGTCGATGTACCCTCGAGGTGCTGCTTAAGACGGTTAGCTAAAGACTTGGTTAGCACTTTGTAAATGACATTACATAAACCGATAGGACGAAAATCTTTTTGGTGTGGTAGGTTGAGATATTTTGGGAATGAGCGTAATGTAGGTCCGATTGATAGCGTGTGGAAGATATGAATGCGTGTAGAAACCGTTACCACTTTGTAGATGTCATCTTTGGCCCGGGGTGTAATGTAACCTCCTAATTACGGGCCCACCGCACTTTTGTCATTGCCTTAAAAGACCTCGGCGGCAGCAAGTGCAGATGCACCCAATAACTTAAGAAGCCCCTGTTGATATCTCATACCGGGATCAACAAAGGAGTAGCTACAACATTACAACATATGTTACAAAAATATAGATCAGAGTGCGGAAGAATAATAACATTAATTTTACAAATTGTGAATAAGTTACATTTGAGTAAACTTAACTTATTTTGCAGAAGTTGAGTATAACTATAGGAGACATCCAAGTCGTGTCGAGCCCACCGACACAACCTTGGCCAACAGTATGAGTCAACACCTGCAACAAGGGTCAAAGAACCCTGAGTACGGGAGTACTCAACAAGTCTTACCCGACTTAAGAAAATAGGAGAAGACTCAGGAATGCTGGTCTAATGGGAATCAAGGGAAGGCTTTTAGCAAGAATCAAGGACTCTTTTTGCAGAAAAGCTTACTAATAGTGAATCCTTACTTTCAACATTTTATTTCCAAGTAAGTTCCTCACCTAATCTAGGTGATCTTATTCTATATCAAACACTTGTAGAAGTTCCATCACTTATTCCATCTCTTCACTGTTCCATAATTTAAACTACGATGTAAGGGGAAACCAAGTCTCCATATCCGAGAAGCACCGGCGATTTCGAAATCGATTAACCCAATTTGGGAGTTCTTTCCACACGACATATGTAGCACTTAAGCTTGCATATATCAACCCTTTCACGGATACTCAAAAGCGGAACGCGCCCCACGCCACCCGAGAATACAAGATGCGCCCGTCCCGGGGACTTTAACCCACGAGGGTATCTTGTACTCCCGCCATCTCTCCACTCCCAAAGGCGCGGTTGTGCGTTTCCGATTTGACACCCCCAAGATTGGGCTTACGGGAGTATGCGTCGAGAACTAGGGTCGACCGCAGGATGGGATGACACCCATAGCCAGAGCGTGCCATTGGTCCAACGACCTCAGGGCAGCGGTGCGTTCCATAGT
Organism: Hyparrhenia diplandra; assembly: GCA_015847255.1. Lineage (NCBI taxonomy): Eukaryota > Viridiplantae > Streptophyta > Magnoliopsida > Poales > Poaceae > Hyparrhenia > Hyparrhenia diplandra. Next base: position 60,969 of record JADLZK010010289.1, read on the forward strand.
CTCAAATCCACATATCTTACACGTTTTCAGTCCTTAATCGACAAGCCGGAAATACTACACCGAGACTCCATTCTCAATGCAAATTACCCGACCGGTCTCAATTTCAACACCATATCCCAAGTATGGTTTTCTCATATAGCATCCTTTCTCATCAAATGCCACCGGGCTATCATAAGAGACTCATCACATTTTGACTCAAAAGTCTAACTAATAAAAGCCAGGCTAAAAGCGTTCTAGTATTTTAGCAAAAACAAGGTTATCAAGGTAGATATTGAAATATTCAAGGAATGGTAATGCATCAATTAGGTTGTCACTCAACTCCTATCACCTAATGCAAAGCATAAAGCAAAGGTGATATAAAGCTTTGTAAAAACACAAGGAAGGTTTAAATGAACCCGGGCTTGCGTATGTTGCGTGGAAAAGTCGGTCTCAAGAAAGATTGTCGAAGTCAAACTTGATACTATCCTTGTCGACGGATGAATCTTCTTCGAAGCTTGATCATCACGAACCATATCAACGCTTTCTCCAAAGCTTCATCAACATGATCCGACTCACTCTCGTATACTCTACACGTAGATGATGATGCATGTTTTAGCATGACGTAATGGTAAACATGATGCTTGATGATGCATGAAATGATAAACAACGAGAGTACAACTTTCCTTTACGATAAAGTTGCAACCCAACAAAACCAAGCGGGTTAAACTACTCTACGAGATATCATCACCATTGCTTATGGAGCTCTCAAGGACCATCGATAGTGGTACGGTTTAGGGTTCACAAAACAACCCAAAACTCACTCAAAAACCTAAGTCGAAAGTCTCTAATCATCTCATTTTCTAATTAATAAATAAAGCATAAAATAGAAAAATAATTTAACTTTTCTCCAATGGACCCCAAACTTTTTTCCACAAGTAGGTCACATCATAAAACAAAGACACCAAAATAATTTTCATGATTTTTGGATAAATAAAATAATTATTAAAAAAATCGTAGAAGATGCATTTTTCAATTAAAAATTGTATTTTTAAATCATGCAAGAACTACTCAAAATCAAAGTTTCAAAATTTTCATAAATACTAGACATCAAGAAAAGGCTATACAAAAATTTCAGAATTTTTTAGAAGCTCTATTTGAATTTATATGAAATTAACAAAAACAGGTACTATTCATATAAATAGAAATTGGAAAATCAATTGCTAAAAGAAAAAGGCCTTCGGGCGTCAAAAGTCGGCCAAAGATTAGTTTTTGGCTCGGCACGGCGGTGCATGGTCCGCCCATCGTAATAGTAAAAAGCCGGCCCAAAGGAACTGGAATGAAAGGCCGCCCTGGCGGCCCATCCGGATCTTGACTTAACAAAATTGCGAAAAAAGACCTTGAACTTTTATGAAATTACAAACAAGGACGTAACACTATTCACACGAGTCATGAGATTTCTCACCTAGCACCCTCGACTTTTGCCGATATTCCAATCGAGGTCCTCCTTCTCTTTCTTTTCCTCTTCTCTTCTTCTTTCTTCGATGAAAGTTGTGGGCGGCGGGCGGCCGGGCGCGGCATCGCCGCCGGCCGGCGAGGCAGCCTTTCCCGCCGCTTGCGGTGACGGGCGAGGCCCGGGCGCGATCGCGACCGCTGACCCGCTTGTCCCGCCCCAGCCGGACCGGTCGGGCCGGCCATTTCCGGCGGCAAGGCGGCGTCACAAGACGCACCGCTGTCGAAAGCGTAGGCGCCGGGCGCTGGGCCGCTGCAAGAGCAAGGGCGAGGCACCTGAGCGACCAGGATGGCCGTGCCGCTCCAAGTAGAGAAGAGGAGACGAGGTGAAGGGCGGCGATGAGGTCGACCTAATCTCGCCATGGCCATGGCGAAGGCGCTGCCGCGAGCGAGAAGAGAGCAAAGTGGGCTTGAGGGCGAGTTGAGGGTGTGGAGAGCGCCTCGACCCCGCCAACCCGACAGCGACAGACCCGGCTGATCGAGGGATGGGGAACGCGTAATGGCGCCGGGCGCGCCCGGAAGTCGCCAGCGCGACGCGACGCCGCCCTTGAAAACATTTCACCAACACGTGGCGTAAGGCGAAGTAGGTCGGTTTGGGCGCCGATTTGGGCTCTTTCTAGGCCGAATCTCAACATGGGCCAATTAACAAAAATGTTCATCTCAGTCAACCTTCATTTTTCATTAAAGGCCCATGGTCATTAGTAGTCGCCAGATTAAGAGATAATTATCTCCAAAGATGGCATTGTCAACGGCTTAAAAATGATCAAAAATCGTTGTCAAAACCTTGTCAAATCAAATCCGATCGATCTCAACTTTTGATATGTTGGTCCTCCAAGCATAAACTCAAACCGTATTTTTGGTCCGACTCAAGTTGCTTAGAAAAAATTTCGAGAACGCGAGACGTCGACCTTGTTGAACACCGATTCCGCACTTAGAAAATTTCTAAGTTCGAATTTCAACATTTCTTTCCAACTTGAGTGATATATTTGAGGCACTTAGAGCTAAAACATGACTTGACCCAAAAATAACTTTTGTTGTACTCCTCAAAATCTCCAATTTGGCTTAAAGGTCAAACTTCATATCTAACTTTCGAAAAAATATAATTCCACTCAGCGGTCAAAACATCAACTTGATAAACTTCCAAACCGGGGTTTTGAGCCTTTCCGAGCATTTTCGAGGCAATTGCTCAACATGAACCCTTAATGACTTTTTGTCGGAGAGTTCATTTAGAGTCATTTGAGTACCGGGCAAGGGTTGGTTGACTTCTCCTGCTCCGATTACATTATTGAGCCACCGAAAAACACTATATAAGTAAATGCATGACTTATCATTTCATGTGACTTTTTGATTCGATCTTCATAAAACTTAACCAATCGGCTAAGGCACATATAAATTGAGATGCGGAGCATAAGAAATCATAGTTTCCCCACTAATCACTTTATATCCTTAACCGGGCTCGGATATAAATATAAAAACTTGTTTTGCTCTAAAATTGACACCGAGTTCACGATCATGAACTAATACACTTGTCTTTGGTCAATCCATTGCTTAGTCGATAATTAACACTGGGGTGTTACACGAGAGGCCAAGCGACTTTGTAAAAACCTGCATTAAAACCGTCCGGGCCAGGAGCCGCATTGCTTCGCATCTCCTTGATTATACTTTGTGTTTCCTGCAGGGAGGGTGTAGAGTAGGTATACCCGAAATCCTACCGTAGTTGCATCCTCTTCTTGGTTTTGTTGTGTAGGGTGTTGGTAGGAGTGAAGGGTTTCGTGGTGGGAGGTTGAAGCTTGATGGGACTGGTCATGGTTGAAATGAGAGGAAAGGTGGGAATGGGTTGCTCGGAGGTGGTTGTTGTTTTGGGGTGGGATAGGCAGATTATTAATGTGAGGTGGTAGGCGAATGGGTAAGTTGGTGTGAGAGGTGAAAATGCTCGGTGAAGTAGGTAACAAGGGTGTCTCGCAATCTGATTAGGGGTGGTGGAGGAAGAACCATCGGGATTGATGAGGTAGGAAATTCTATTCTTCCTATTTCTTTTAATAATAGCTCAGAGAAAAAGGAGGTATTCCTATCACCTTCCCCGCCCGTGTTTTTTTGGCACGTTGGATATGGTATTTTTCCTCCTTGGTGAGAAGGTCTTGGTGTTGATCGTGGAGGGTCTTTTTTGGGAGGCGTGGTTTTCTTTGGAAGGGATGGAGGTTTTGTTGTTCTAGAATTTGTGCTTCAAATTTTCTCTAAGAGGTCTTTGTTGTTAGGTTTCTTCCTTCTCCATTTCTTGAGATCTGCAGACTAAATACTTTGTTTTCTGAGCAAAAGCACGGTTAGTAGAGCGTAACCAACTGTTTTTTGCAACATCATGATAATTAGTGCCCATTAACCACCAATTTTCGAATCTAAAGGGTTTACTGGCTCTATGACGCTGAGAATTAAGAACAGCTAGAATGAGAGCATGATCACTATACATCATAGGAAGGTGATAAACAATGTTGTTAGGAAACATCATGCACCACTCGAAATTGCCTAAGAACCGATCCAGCCGTTCATAAGTAGGAGTCGAAGAAAAACGATTGTTCGTCCATGTGTAAGTGGACCACTAAAACCAAGATCGAAAAACCCACATTGACGAATATAAGCACAAAATTCAGAAATACGAGCATGAACAACATTATGAGGACCTAGCTTCTCATTAGCATGCATAATGTCATTGAGATCACCCATACGAGCATAGGAAGGTTACTACTCATCTCAACAAAGTTGTAACATTTTCCCAAATGACGAAGTATTACGGTGGTGGGGATCTCCATAAACACAAACAAGACCATATTGCTTCATACTTGTTTTATTAGTACAAAAGGCAAAAGATGAAGTGGTGATTATGATTAAAGATGGTAATATCAACATCATCCGTCCACATGAGCCAAAGGCCACCGACGGCCTTGGGCTGGCACAATAAAAGCATCGTTGAGATTGAAATGGTTTTTGAGGTTGGTTTTAGTTATTCGGAATTACGAGTTTCTGAAATGAAACATACCTGGGCCTTAGTCGAAGCGAAGCAAACGGGCAAGGTGCATCATGGTGGAGCTGCTGAGGCTCCCCCCCGAGCCTCGGCAGTTCCATGCTAGGTGAGTCATGACACCGGGGGCGCTCTGGCGGACAGCATTAGGGCCTGAACGCAAGTCCGTTGAAGGTGTCGAAGCCGAGTGGACGGGGACCACCGGGCAGGCGCCATCATCTATACGCAACGATCCGATAGCAGTCTGGACGATGGATGGCAAGCGAGGAGGAGCAGGGGTGGACGGCAGAGTAGCTGCAAGAGGAGGGTCAGGAGGAGTTGTGGGTGGTGGAGGATCAGGAGGAGTTGTGGGAGGTGGAGGATCTGGAGGCACCTCCTCTAGGGGATGGGAAATCTGCACAGCTTGATTCTCTCTGGGCATGGCGGAAGAGGGCATCAGGAAGCGGACCAAGGAGGTAATAAAATTGGAATTCGTTGTTTCATCAACGGGATAAAGCATGACAGAGGCAGGCTAGATTGAGATAGCGATGAGATCCACCAATCCTATCTATTCCTGTAGGAGCAAAGTGCTTGTTAACAGGAACTTCTCGTACTAGAAGTTGCGTGCGTGAGGATCCAATTTAACCCTGACAAACATGCTCAACAGGTGGAGCTGGGCTGGTGTAGGCTGCAAATCGAGGGAGAGTGATGGATGGATGCTAGTCTGCACTGCTGTGCACTGCCGCTCGACAGTGCAAGCACGCGAGGCGGGGATGGATGAAGCTGGTTGGCTGAAACGATGAACCCGACGCAAACACAGACTGAGGCAGGTCAATCTGCAGATTAAGACGGGATTGGAGGTGGGTTTGTGTGGATTGGTGGTGGATTAGGTCGGATTTGGGGATGGATTAGAGATTGGGGAAAGAAATGACGAGGGGAGGTCACGGGGATGAAGCTGGGTGGATCTCACAAGAGAGTTGACGGGAGAGGATGAATCCAGGATGGATTTGAAGTGGAGATAGAGGCGAATCCGATCGAGTGTAGAACTGAGTGGATCTATGAATCAGAGGACAAGGATCTAAGGGGATTTGGAAGAAGGGAAGAGGCTTACGGCATATCGCCAGGCTTACGGCATGTCGCCAGCTACTACTCGTGCAGAGCACGAGAGACCCAAACTCGGTTTAAGGCTTGTTACTATCACGCTAGCCTCACTATACCGCAACTCAATTACACGTCTAACCACTAGCCTCACTATACCACAACTCAATTACACGTCTAACCAATGGTCGGTAAACATATTGAAATGGCGTTGGACGGTCGGTCCATATATCTTAGTAACAGACGGTCGGTTGCCATAATTTATTATTGTGGCCGAAGATTGGTCGCTATTTTTATTTTGGTTTAACGTTGGACGGTTGGTTAACATAACTCATTTATTCGGTCCATCGGTCGGTTGGTATACTGAATTGGGCCTGTCCGCCCATGATTTGGCCCATTCAAGGCTGAAGCTTCTTCCCCTCATTCGCCTCCAACCGCCTAAGACAGCCCACACGACATCGGCCTAGAGGACACGAAAAATCCCACAGCGCCCGTGAAGTGCGAATATTTCATCTCTTTGGGTTTTCTCCCCAAATTCCTCCTCACCACAGCGTCCGGGCTGACTCTTCCTCATCTCTGTGAGCTCCATACTGCCGCCCCCAAATCATGTGTGCTGGCCTAACAAATACAGCGCCGCCGTTGCATTCACCACCAGATCCATGTGCGTCAATGGTTGCAGGCCGAGAATCTCGACGGCAGCGGTGGCTGCTCTAGGCGCCTCCTTGAGCTCTTAACCCCAACTCCTAGATCCAGCTCAGCGGGCGAGATGGCTGCCTCGATGCGCCCAAGCAAGGACTAATGCGCCGGTTCTGTTGTAGTATGTCGCTATATCGACTTTATAGCGACCATCAGAAGACGCTATAAATAGGTTTGTGGTATAGTGCCTTTAGGTAGGCAGACATATCCTTTGAATTTCATGCTGAGAATAGCATGCAATCAGTCTGATAGTCTCTCCTATACCAGAACCTTTTAGGATTAGCAATTGGAAATATCAATCCGTCCTCGTCCTGCTAAGACGATACATTAGGGTCACACATAGTAAGAACATACATGCATCTAGATTATTATTAACACATCAATCCGTCCTCGTCCTGCTGAATAACCATTTAGGCGATTATTGTTTGAGATGTTAGATACATTAGGGTCACACATAATAACAACATACATGCATCTAGATTATTATTAACACAATTCTTTTCCAGGAAACATTATCGAAGCCATGAATGACGGTCAAAGTGAATTTGATCCTTTTTTTTTTCCCTATTGCAACACTGTAAAAGTAAATTGTTATACTTATGGAATGCAGGTAAATTGTTATGCTTATGGAATGCAAACACATCAAGTTTATCACCCCAAGTTAGTTGGAGTGCAATGTCAGAGCCTTGCACTGTTCACTCATTGTCTGAAGCTGCGCCTCCTTCAGATCAACCTGACAAGATAGCCTCATATTTAAATCCAAAACCTTCTGCAGCTCGGATTCTTTCTTGTCAACCATGGCACTCGTTGCAAGCTGCGCCTCCATCAGATCACCCTTACGAGATAGCCTTGTACTCAAATCCAAAAACCTTGTCAACCATTGTACTCATTGCCTGAAGTTGTGCCTCCTTCCGAGCCAACAGACAACATAGCGTCGCATTCAAATCCAACGCCTTTTGCAACTTAGATTTTTCCTCGTCAGCCATGGCACGAATCCTATCCAATGACTGTATCGCTTCAAACACAAACCTGTTCACCAACACACATAACAATATATATGAAAATATTGCTTTGCCAATATAAAAATTTATCTACCATAATGGTCAGAAGACAAACATGTATGAACATAAAGTTCTTTCTGTAGCTACAAATTTATTGATCCATATCCAACATGACACAAAAGAGGGTGAAATTGGTAACAAAAGCATGAACCATGACACAAAAAAGAGGGTGAAATTGGTAACAAAAGCATGAGCTTTAGGTAGCTGTGTCACAACTCATTCTAAACATAAACTACAAGGGAGTAAGAACTTGAAACAATTATCATCATATAGCAGCAAAGCATTTGGAAGAAACTACTGTTAATGCAGCATTGCGCATTCTGAAGAAATTAAACTAGTTTTTTAAAGCAAAATTAAACTAGTTCTAATGCATCATCATTCAGGAAATCCAATTTGATATAAGGATACGCCTTGAGAAAGCAGTTAACTCACGATTGAGATACTGGTAGCCGACTTTTACAATATTGTGAGATTCATTAAACTGGTCACGTTAAAGCTTCAAAGAATAGAAACTTAAAAGCATTTTGTGCGTAGCGGAATCAGTTAACTCTTCAAAAGTTTAAGTAATGAAAAGCAAGTTGATACATTTCCTTGTTAAAAATCGAGAAGACAAAACTAAACACGTTTAATCATCCATCGTCAATACTTTCTTCAATTTCTACAATGGTGCATATGGTTTCCATACAATTGGTGGTGCGATGTGTTAGGATCGACTGGCGTGGTAAGAGCTAACCCGTCCTTTGAAATGATTGTGAAAATGCTAACACACTTGCACATGATGATGTACACTTGGTGGTGTTGGCACATTTGCAAAGGCGGTGGTGTATGCAGGGGTTGAGTTGGGTTTGGGAACCGCTCATCCTCGTGGAGAACTTAGACGTGGATTCGGCGCTTTCGAGAAAATGAAATGTCTATTTTCTATTGCGCTTAGGATGCATCGTGGTGGAGAAATCTTGCTATTCCTCGTGCTCAAGTTTGGTATACTTGTTGGGTAGCAAGGTGGAGAACTTAGAAATGACGCGACTAAAGCGGAGGTTTCAACGCAAGCGCCGGACGCCGAACGCGCTAGTGCACTGGCGCTGGTCCGACCTACACGGATCGATGCGGCAATTTCTCAGTCTCGGCGTCCGGTAGCGTGAGACTTGGAATCCGACAACGGGAGTTTGTGCAGCGACCGACGCCTTCGCTGGCGAGTCAGCCGGCCCGGACGCCGTCTAGAGAGCATGTCACATAGGGTCACGCCGGACGTGACGCCGGGCGTCACGGGCGGTCGGCACTGGCGCGCCCGGGCGCCGCCGCAACGGCTAGTTCTCGCGAGCGTTTGAACGGCGCTGGCGGCGCCCCTGCGGTGGCCGGCCGACGCGGGCCCCGGCGCTACGTTTTGTCTTTGGTTTTCCACTCAACGGCTCTATTTTGGCTTGGGGCTATAAATAGAAGGGGTGGCCGGCCATGAATGGCAGCTCAAGCACCGGGACTTTGTGTCCATGCTTGAGAGTGCTTGAGAGCCCTCCCACTCACATATGCTTGATATCGTTCATCCGATTGAGTGAGAGATCGAGTTCTAGTGCGTTGCGTTGAGAGATCGCATTCGTGGCACTAGGTGTTCGTATTGCAAGCGGTGGTGTTTTGTTTCTCTTGGAGCTTGTTCGTATTGCAAGCTTAGGGGCTTGTTCGTATTGCAAGCTTAGGGGCTTTGTGCTTTTGCTTAATAGAATTGTGTAGGAGCTCACCCGTGCTTGAAGTACTAGTGCATAGGTTTGTGTGACCTTGCAATAGAAACGGTTAGGAGCTCAAGCTAGGCTTATCACCTCACTCTTCTTGTGTAGGATCTTTTGTGAGGTGATTTAGAGTCTTAGTTAGAGGGGTGAAGTCTCGGCTAGACCGATAAGTTTAATTCGCATTAGTTACGATTAGCCGAGGAGATTAGTTTTTAAAAGGGACTATTCACCCCCCTCTAGTCCCCATCTCGACCCTTCATCGGGGCCCGTAATGGAAGAACACACGAGACAACAAGCTTCTTCTTGAGTTGCAACCCATATTAGCCTCCGAGATCCGTGCGGTCAAACCTCAACTTCACCCATCTCTTTCTTGTGTCCCCTGCAAAGCATTCCCGGCTTCTCCTCTCATTTAGGCACATTAATGAGTTGGGTTAAAAATAAGTTTATTGGGTTGGGTTTATATTTGGTACATTTAGATGGGTGGGAATGGGTTGATTGACTTAGCGGGATGGATTTGGTTGGGATTACCAAAAAGCTAGGTTGGATCGGGTTGGGAATGGGTTCATTTTTTCTGGGTTTAAATGGGTTGTTGAACCCATTAATTGAGGCCATGTCAATATATTATTGAACCCATGCATTTTTTTATGTGGGACACACATATTGATCTAGCGGTGTCAATTGACATGTAGTAGTTGCTTGCTACACTAAATCATCTACAACAAATTTTAATTAATTTTGATAGAATTTTAAGGTATGAACAAGAGCTTTTATTTCTAGGGTCCGACTCTAACGTGAGGCCGACATATTGATCCGCAATGGCAATTGACATGAAGTAGTTGTTTGCTACGTTAAATCATCAGAACAAATTTCAGTTAAATTCGATAAAATTTGAAGGGCCCTTTTAGTTCAAAGGATTATCGTAGGGAAAATAGAGGAATAGATTCACGAGGATCAAGCAGACGTCATATGCCCATTGGTTAGGCATAGAGAAAACACAGGAAAAACGTAGGAAACACTTCCATAGGGATTCCTTCACTCACGAGGGCGCAGGAAATTTTCCATCCATTTCGAGCTCATTTTTTTAATCAGAGTCAGAAACCGAACACCGATGTCGTAGTCGCCTTCTCCCTTTGTTACTCGGCGCCCGCTCAAGCCAGTTGTAACCCAGGCCAATGGCGCGCGCTTCCGCCCGCCATTGCAACGCCGACGAAGCGTGATCGAGCCCCTCTCGCGGTGCTCGCCGCGTCGCTGAATCCGGGCCCATAGCCAAGCACCGGCGCCAACCTTGCCAACGCCGCAGCTAGGGCCCGCCTCGCCCCTGCTCCGCTTTCCTCCAGGAGGTTGCTGGCCTTGCGCCTGCGCTTGTGGTGCCATGGGGACCCTGCCCGCCTCCTATTACTGGTCAAGATCGCTTTGGCCGTCTCCGCACGCGGATTCTGCCAAAGCCCGCTTCCACCGGCGCCGCACACGCCCTGGGCAACCCTGCGTAGACAGCGAGGACAACAGAGTGAGCGATCACCAAGGAAGGGAAGGAGGATGCAGAGAGTGGAGGGCGCTGGAGGAGCAAGATGCGACCCTAGACGGCGGCGCTCCTGCGCTGGGGACCTCGGTGAGGGAGCGGAGGAAGGGGAGACGCAGAGCGGATGAAGGGACCAAAGGGAGCTCGAGGAGGGAATGATTCTAGAGGAACTATTCCAGAGGAATGAGAACGACCCGGGGAAGTTTCCTTTCCCTCGTGTTTGTAGAAATCCCACGTCTTTCCTACGACAATCCTGTGAACTAAAGGGGCCCTAATCTATGAACGCGAGCTTTTATTTCTAGTGTCCGACTCGACATGGAGCCCACATATTGATCCGCAATGACAATTGGCATTAAATAGTTGCTTGCTATGTTAAATTATCTCGCAACAAATTTCAGTTAAATTTGATAAAATTTTAAGGTGTGAACGTGAGCTTTTTATTTTTAGGGTCCGATCGTGACATGAGGCCCATATATATTGATCTGGCGGTGGCAACTAGCATGAAGTAGCTGCTTGCTATGTTAAATCATCTGCAACAAATTTCAGCTAGGATTTTTACTTCAGTAATTAGATTTTTACTTTGCTAGGATCTTATCCCGCACCTTAATTTTGTGTTAAATTTTAGCTAAACACACCCTGTCTCTTGTTGCACGACAAATTGAGCGGGAGTGGGACCATTGAAGCTTTTTTCAGAGGGAAACTCTGCGGAGCGACAACGGGTGTGTTTAGAGCACCAATTATGACCGGATTTTGGGTCAAAAACGTTGTTCGAACCGAAAAAGCATTGTTACACGTTTTGTTTATTTATGGTAAATATTATCTACCATGACGTAACTAGGTTTAAAAGAATCGTCTCGTAATGTATATCTAAATCGAGCCCTTGGAAAACTAAAAAGAAGTTAGTAGAGAAAAGAAATGGTCCGCACATAGTTGTAGTGCATATTGTAGTTGCTGTTGTAGTGTTATTGTTTTTTAAATGGATGAGAGTGCCCGACACAGGAAAGGGAAGGAATGGTTGGACATATGGGAAAGGAAAGATTCGGTGGAGGGAATAGGAGGGGTGGGAATGGTAGTTGATCGGGCGCACGGATCTTAACGCCGCAATCAAAGGCCGAGATAAGATGTGTGGCAATACATAGTTGTTCCAAGAAGGGTGGGAATCCGTTTCAATTTTCAAAATCGCCACCCGGCCATCTCCTCCCAGAGTCACTGTCCCCCCCGGCTGAATCGCACCGCCGGCCGCACTGTCGCTCCTCCTCTCGCCTCTCTTTCTCTTCGCCGCCGAGGTCGCGCTCCTAGCCGGCAAGCGGCGCGAGGTGCTCCGCGCGGATGGATCGGAGGCCTCCCCTCTTCCACGCCAATGTCATCATGCGGACGGCCGGAGCGGGAGCCCTTTTGGCGCGGTCTTCACGCGTGTCGCCATGGGCACGGCGTGCGACCTGGTGGGGCCAAGGTTGGCGTCCGCGGCCATCATCCTCCTCACCACCCGCCGGGTGTCTTTGCCGCCATCATCGACAAGCCGTCGTCCTTTCCTGCTTGTGCGCTTCTTCATGGGCTTCGCCTGGCGTCCTTCGTGTCCAGTGCAGGATGAGCTCAAGTTTCGCCGCCCAAGGTGGAGCTTGCCAATGGCGTCGCCGGCGGGTGGGGCAACCTCGGCGGCGGCGCCGTGCAGCTCATCATTCCGGCTCGACTTCGAGGCCATCCGCGAGGATCGGGAGCACGTTGTTCACTGCGGGTGGGGCAACCTCGGCGGCGGCCCGGTGCAGCTCATCATGCCGCTCGTGTTCGAGGCCATCCACAGATCGGGAGCACGCCGTTCACGGCGTGGCCTTCTTCGCCCCGGTCTGTTGTTGTGGTGGCATCCGCTCCCTTCTATGGTGGCGTCGTGGGTGCCGTTGAGGCCGGCCGGCGGCATCAGGTCGGCGACGCATCTTTGGGAGCCCTACTGCCTTCCGCAAAGCACGGACGGGGCTGCTTTTAAATTTCAATTGGGGGTGACCACGCCTTGATTTTGAGATCACGCCTCGGTAGCGACTAGTACTCCATTGAACCCGTATAGGCACCGGCGCATAACCTCCTTCTTCTAGCTTACTTATAAAAGTACACCAGCCTCCTCTCTTCTCCAAAAAATTTCACCGCCATTGCGCCCGCGCCGCTCTCCTGTCTTCCCCTTTAGTTTGCTCCCTTATTCGGCGAGAAAAGAAATTTTTCACCCCATTGACGCGCCGCAAAGCCCACGTCCGCAGGTTTAACGGCTTTCTTCCTTCTTTTGTCTTGTCTTCTTCACGGATGATTTCTGCGTTCTTGCACCGGGCACCTCTTCTTGATGTTTGGAATTTTGATTGTTCCCTTGCAATGATTTCTGCACCGTTCTTGGCTCCTGCCGTGTTCTTGCATCGAGCGCATGGCGTTCCTGTTCCCCTCCGTTCTTGGCAATGATTCCTATTCCCTTCTCTTGTTGATGTTTTTCCGATGCGGCGCATGGCGTTCCTTGTCGTTTCTTTCCCTGTTAGCACAATTCTTGCTGCCGTTCTTGCAGCCGATGTGGTTGATTCTTGCTGCCGTACATGTGGTTGTCGGCGCTTCACGTTCTTGCTCGATTCTCCTTCTATGCGGCGGGGGTGATGTAGTTGTCGGCGTTTGCGGAGGAGCGTATTATTTTCGTTCTTGATTCTTGATGCCTTGATGCCGATTTCGCCACTTCCTCCTCCTAGCAGCAAGCGCTTGGCGATGGATGACCAGCACACCGTCGGACGAGGGCGAAGTAAATGTCGGCGTTCTGAGCACGCGACCCACGCGGCGCCTCGCGGGCACGGACTTCTAGTCTCCGAGAACACTGACCCACGCCGGGTCTTCCGGTGGGCACGGCCGCATGGGCTTCTGGCGGCGTCTACAGGGGCGGCGTCTTCCGCCACTTTTTTCTTTTTCTTGCCTCACTTTTCTGGGTATTTGAGGCGATTCCTATGAAATTCATGTGTACTCTTGTGATTCCTTCGAAAGGGACTATTCTTTGGAATTACGAGGATTGAGGATCTAATAACTTGACGAATTGAATTGTGATTGATGCCTTTTGCCTAGAGGGTGGAGGTCAACTTATATAGAGGTTGATGAAACATTTTTTTAGAAAATGGTCCGATTATTGAGTGAAACATATTTTAAGATAACAATCTGGTTCTTGATCAAGTTGAATGTTTGAAATGTTTGGGAGGTGCATGTCTTTGTTTGAATCGATTGCAACAAACCCTTGGGTATTTAGGGTTCTTAGACTTGTGGATGCCTTAGTGTTAGTATGTATTTTGATTGATGTTTTTGATTTGACTAACTAAGATATCTATGCCCTAACTATGGTGGAACTATAAGGATTGAGGATATGATGACTTGATGAATTGAATTGTGATTGATGTCATTAGCCCGGAGGGTGAAGGTCGACTTATATAGGGTCTGAGATACAATCTCTAAGATGGTGGATAACCAACGTAGGAAGGTGGGAGGGTCGACGAGTGGGCCCAAAGCCAGCAAGCCCTAGTGGTGGGGCTTGCTAAACCCACTTGTCATCCTCTCCTCAACGTTGGTGTGGTGGCTTCGGTGTCTTCCAAATCCTTCCCCCGCATTGGTGCCCGTTCGAATATGCTCTTTGTGTTGATGTTTTGGATATTTTTAATTTGATTCTTCTCCTATTTAATCCCTATAGAGACACAAAATTTTCGCTTAAAAGAAACACCTCCTAGAGAGGGATATGTCCTAAATCATAGAAACTTAATAAAGAGCGGGTGTGCCGGTATGCTATTGTATACAAAGTAAATTAAATGGACAACAAACTTAGGGAACTCGATATTTATTAATTCTTTAGATGACTACAAAGCACACACTCTCACTTGAAGATTACATTTCCGTTGCGCCTAATCCATCGGTACAGGTCGACATGTAGTTTTGGTTCCGTGGCCTCGTGAAGTCGCCGATTAATTACATCCACGATGTTGGAACGGAGAAAACCTCGATTAAGCTACGCAAATGGTCATCTTCTTATAATCAGTATAAGAAATTCGAACGTTGAGATGGTTTCACGTATTTTCACGCGTAGGATGCATACAAACCGGAGAATCTCCAAAAAAAAAAAAGATTCAGAAAAGTTAAGAATAATTCTATAACAATTCAAGCATCGTATGTGGCAACTTGCACGAAACCTTGTAAAATTTTTATCACACCCTCTACAAATAGATCTCCTTAAAATTTTGAACATTTTGTTTTATGTTTTCCGTACTTCATTTGATTTTTTATAGAATTTAAAAACAGTTCACCCGTAAGTATGTGGTCATGTATCGTGAACAAGATGTTCAATTTTTGGTTTATTCCTGATACGGCCTCACATTGCACTCATGAACATGAATATATTTTTTCCTTTCAAGTAATTGCAACATTCGATACACGTAGTTCAAACTAGCCTCATCCCAAAAAAATGAATTAAATAAAATAGATTAAAAAAAAAAAACCAACAGTTCGGGCAATGTACAAAATTTGAACATGAAGTACCAAGCACCGTAAGAGGACTATAAAAAAACTTTAGAGGTCAAAATAAAAAAAAAAATTGACGAGTGTTGGGGTTTGACACTTTCGACAAACCTTCTCTTTGCCGAAGTTCCAGCTACATTGAGTGCCTCAATCCGAAACTCGGAGAAAGCATTTCAAGTTTTTAGAACAAGAAGGGAAAGAGAAAACAGAAAAAAAAAAAGATTGTCGAGTATCGTCCCTGAGCTTCCTTCCTTCCCAAATTCCCTACTGATTTTGATTATGTCTAGTTATCCTAGGGATCCTCTTGGACCTGACATGCTTGCCCATGGCATGCAAGCCTATTGCTTATTCCTTAGGAATCAGCCGGGATGGCGTTGACATGTATGCTAAGTGTGGCTGCCTCGAATAAATATGGCAGCAGATCGGGTTCGGGGTGGGTATCCGTGGGTTTCGCATTCGGGTTTGGTGCTGGTTTTTTCGCCACGGTTTTTCAGGTTTAGGTTCGGGTTTGGTTGCGGGTTTAGCTTTTCACTCGCGGATATCCAATGGATATCGAAATAAATCATTTGGAATTAAAAGTCATGTTTTATAATATGTTAATAATAATTTGTTTACTTAGATTATTAAATTTATTCAACATTGAATCATGAAAATATTTATTATTTGTTTCCTCTTGTTTATACATGTGAACATGTGTATATATATACGTGGGTTTCGGGTATCCGCGGGTTTGGTTTTGGCGATGGATTTCCACCCGAATTGGTTTCGGGTTCGGATTTAGGTTTTTGTTTTGGGTGCATAGAGACTCCACCGATTTGATTCCAACCCGTTGCCATCCTTAACCGCAAATAAAGGTGTTCGACGCCTGGAGCTTAGGAACATCACTACATGGAACTCACTGGTTGGAGGCTATGCGAACGCTGGCCAGTTTGAGGAGAGGTCTCTCTAGGAATGTTTTTATTTTTCTTTACCTTTTTACTTCAGAAAACCACCTGTGACCTGTGAATTGTAATCTTTTTCTGCCCAGCAAGTATTCGGTCTGCACAAGGCCGTCGAGCCGTATGTGCCAGCCCAGGCCTACTTTCAGTAAGGCTTCGTTTGGCATTGCTTGGATTGGCGGGTATTGGGGCTGAAACCCGGTCTCCGACGGATTCGAACCCACGCCGTGTTCTCACACACGTGGATCCACATCACCCCGGGCGTTCGGGTCGGGTAGTTCGGGTTTTGAAAAGTTCGGGTAATAAAATCTGCTACCTGAAATCAGCCCCGAAAATTCATTACCCGCAAATTCGGGTTCAGGTTCGGGTATACCCATTGTACCCAAAATATATAAAATCACATCAAACACTCAATCAACACATAATTTTACATAGAAATAAAACATGAATATTCAGTTTGGACACAAATGTGTAGTGCCTGTATGCCTACTGTTGATGCAGAGCACCGAACAGGACACAAAAAAAACAAATGCAGAGCACCGGACAGGACATAAGCTAAAGATAGTAATCTTACTTCAGCGCGGCAGAAGAAAACCTGCAAGACCAGCAGCGAAACGAGAGGAGAGGAGGTGAACAGCCTTGTTTGTTGGGCTTGGCTTGGGCCGCGGGGTGGAGATTGGGGAGTCATCGAGTCCACACAGTCAGTCACAGTCACAAAACATATGCGGGTTCGGGTCTTCGGGTACCGGAGATCTCAACCCGAATTACCCACAAAAAGTTCGGGTTTAATGATTCGCTACCCGAACTGAAATCGGGTACTACGGGTTCGGGTTTTTCGGGTTCGGATCTGGGTTTTTTGGGTTCGGGTAATGAGTAGCGGGTAATATGCCCAGGGTGAGATCCACAAAAGTGCATTTGGGTGTCACGGGGTTTGGGGAAAACCCGCTCCACCCAAGCCGATCCAAGCGTGAAGAAAAAAATCTTCACCCGACGCCGGGGACTGTCTCTCGCGACTCGGCCGTCTCTCCGCCTCTCGCGACTCGCCATCTCGCTCGAGTCCGCCGCCCGCAAGTCGGCCTACTCCGCCGGCGAGGGAGCCACCACAGCGCGGGTATGTGGCCTGTTATTGCTAGTGCTGTCCTTTTTATAAGTTTGTATTGGAAAGAAACAGAATGTATGTTTGAGTAAAGTTGTACTGAGAAATGAAGGAGAATGGCTCTGTAAATCTGTGGAGTCCAGGGCTGCAGTGGCTGCTGTATTTCTTTACACTTAGAAGACATTTTCACTTTGAATTGATTTAGACATCTCTTTATACTTATATATAATTTTCCTGAGCTGTGTTCTTTGGCTTACATACAGAGCTCTACCCACCACTACCACTGCAATTGATTTATTAGTGCAGCTACGGTTATGTTGAAGTGGACTGAAACATTAGACTATGTAATCCTTTCCCAAGTTGAGACTAGTTATTGGCTTAGCACATAGATATATTGAGCAGTGTGTAGCATAAACTAGCTTGATCATGTCATAAATATAAATTCAATCTAGAATATGTGAGTGTGCTCAACTCTATGTTTCCTTCTCTGTTTTCTGTTAGCTGTTGAGATTATGGATATTCTAGCTAAGCGAAGAAGGGATGATGAGGATGATGATGAGATTATGCTTTTCCTTCTACCTGCTCTATATCTGTTGGGTAGTACAAGAGAGCCCCGACAAAAGATACCTAGGCATACATTAAGGTTGCCGGGAAAGGAGCGTCTTGAAGAAATACTGAATGGACATGTGAAAGATTGTCACGTTGCCTTTCGTATGGAGCCCAATATCTTCAAAACCATTGCAACCTATCTTGGAGATGAGCATTTCTTACGTGACACTAGAGGTGTTAGAGTTGAGGAGCAGTTTGCCTTCTTTATGTATATGCTGTACCACAATGCAAGTTATGAGGATATTCGGTTTCAATTCAAACATAGTGGAGAAACCATCCATCGGCACATTAAAGCAAACTTAAGATGATCCCAAATCTTACTTTCGTAGGTTTGTGAAACCTACCGTGGTAACTGAAACTTGTTATGGAAAGATAGAGTATATTTTTGCTTATTCAGTCCTTGTTATACAAATCTGTCCTAAGACCAAGTTACTGCTAGAGGCAGTGCACCCTCTCTTCAGATTCATTTATTTATCTCTTCTTTATGCCATCTCAGCCTCTCTTCAGCAAATTTTTTTAGCAATACAAGTGTACTGACTAAACCTATGAATACTTGTTTGAAGGAATGGAAGTGAAAGTGCAATTTTC
Source organism: Hyparrhenia diplandra (assembly GCA_015847255.1). Taxonomy (NCBI): domain Eukaryota; kingdom Viridiplantae; phylum Streptophyta; class Magnoliopsida; order Poales; family Poaceae; genus Hyparrhenia; species Hyparrhenia diplandra. The sequence goes on from JADLZK010010289.1 coordinate 79,281, forward strand.
GTTTCAAGTGCTAGTCCTACTGGTTTCAGTTCAACTTCTTTCACATTTTGATCCATTCTTCGGCACTTATGGATGTTGGCAATATTTTTTGTTTATTTGGGAATCTTGGGAACATAATGTCCTGTTTCCTAGATTTGTATGCATGTGAAAGCTACCTAGTCCAATATGCTGATGGGCACGGATTTGTTGCTTAGCTTTGTGATTTGGTGAAGAATGAGGCGCTTTTATCTTTTTGGTGAAGAATGTTCTTGATTACATTAGATTTTTGTTTCTGTATGTTTCAATCGTTGATGCACCTTGCCATACATTTTTTGTAATTTTTACAGATGAAAAATGGTTTCTGTTGCTCATTTCCTTTTTTTTTTTTATTTTTAGACATGAACTTCACTAGCACTTTCTTAAATTGTAGAGCTATTTTCTTGTTCTTTGTGGTCTCCTACAGATCAGTGCAACAAGCAATGCGGCAGCAAGCTCAATTCGTAGCTAATCAAGTTCAAAATAAAATCATAGCTAATTTCCTTGCTTCCAAATGGTCGATGAGGTTAAATGGATTTGAGCACCGTGCAAGTGCAAGGGTGGGGATCGGGTGGAAGGCAGGGAATCAACCAATCCCCACTCCCTACCGCGAAACGAAGCCTAACGCATTTCTTCTAACAAAAAAAAAAAAAAAAAAAAAAACTATTTGATAATCCCCTTATCCACACCTGCACTGCAAAACAAATCGTCCGTCGTCCTTTTCCAGTTACCCTCCAATGGCCGCGCAAGCTATCTCCCTCTCCCCTGCCGACGCCGCCCACCCACCACCATCACCATGCCAAACCTCCACCCCCGCCGCTCCACCACGCCCATGCCCCTCCGCCTCACCTCCTCCTCAAAGCCGGCTCGCTCCCTGAGGCGCTCCGAGGCGTGGACTCCTTCCGCGACGGGCGGCTGCTGGTCTCCCTCCTGCGGCAGTGCGCGGACCTCCTCCACGGTGACGAGGACACCGAGCGCGTCTCCGCGGCACGGCACTTCGCGCCGCAGCTGCATTCTCTGGCCGTCCGCGCGGGCCACGCGCGGGACCCGCGTGTCGCGTGCGCGCTCGCCGACCTCCTCGTGCGCCTGGGCCGCGGGGCCTCGGCCCGCCGCCTGCTCGAGGAAACGACGACGGAGAATGAGGAGGAGCAGGACGCGGTGCTGTGGAACAAGCGCGTCGCCATGCTCGCCGAGGCGGAGGGTGGGGCGACGCGATCGCGCCGCGTTCGGGGAGATGCGTGCGCGCGGGGTGGCTCCCGACGGGTACGCGTGCGCGCGGGCGCTCCACGCTTGTGGCCGCGCGGGGGGCGCTGCGCGAGGGGCAGGCCGTGCACGCGCACGCCGCCAAGGTGGGCCACGTCGCCGCGCACCCGCTCGTGCCGGGCTTCCTCGCCGGCATGTACGCCGAGAGCGCGGACGTGGGCGCGGCCAGGCGGGTGCTCGAGACGGAGGACGCGCCGCCCGTCGCGTGGAACGTCGTCGTCGCCTGCTGTGCGCGCCTGGGGCTCGTGGAGGACGCGCTGGACCTCGCCTAGCGCATGGCTAGGTCGGAACGGCTCGAGCCCAGCCTGGCAACGTGGAACGCCGTGCTGTCTGGCTGCGCGCGCCATGGGCGCGACCGGGAAGCGTTCGGCGTTGTTAGGAGCATGCTGGATCAGGGGCTGCGACCGGACTCCAGCTCCATGTCGAGCCTGCTCAAGTCTGTGGCCAGCTTGGGGCTTCTTGCCCATGGCATGGAAGCCCATTGCTTCTTCCTCAGGAATCAGCTCGAGCCGGACGTGTACACTGGGACGGCGTTCGTTGACATGTACGCCAAGTGTGGCCGCCTCGAATACGCCCAGAAGGTGTTCGACACGCTGGAGCTTAGGAACATCACCACATGGAACTCACTGGTTGCAGGCTATGCGAACGCTGGTCAGTTTGACCATGCACTGGACCTTGTGGAGGAGATGAAGAGGAACAGGCTTGATCCTGATGTAACCACTTGGAACGGGCTCATCAATGGTTATTCGATGAACGGTCTGAGTTCGCAGGCTGTGCTGCTGCTCCGGCAGTTCAAGGCGATTGGTTTGACACCCAATGTGGTTTCTTGGACTTCGCTGATCTCTGGGAGCTGTCACAATGGAGATTATGAAGATTCGTTCTACTTCTTCAGTGAGATGCAGAAGGACAATGTCCAGCCCAGCGTGGTTACAATGTCGGTCTTGCTGCGGGCTTTGCGCAGGGCTTGCTTTGCTGAAGAAAGGGAAGGAGCTGCATTGCTTTGCGCTGCGAAGAGCGTATGACCATGACATGGTTGTTGGAACAGTGCTAATTGACATGTACTCAAAGTCAGGAAACCTGGCAAGTGCAAAGCGGATATTCGAAAGGATTCAGGAGAACAATTTGGTGTCCTGCAATGCGATGCTCACTGGACTAGCAGCCCATGGTCAGGGCCGTGAGGCAATAGCGCTGTTCCACGACATGTGCAATTCAGGATTGAAGCCAGACAGTATAACCTTCACAGCACTGCTTACTGCTTGCAGATCAATGGAGTTGATCACTGAAGGGTGGGAGTATTTCGATAGCATAGAAAGCAGATATGGCGTGACACCGACCGTTGAGAACTATGCATGCATGGTTGACCTGCTGGCAAGGTGCGCCTACCTGGATGAAGCGATGGACTTCATTAATAAGTCACCATTCAAGTCAGCAGCAAGCTTATGGGGAGCACTTCTCACAGGTTGCACAGTACATGGAAATCTTGCTCTTGCTGAGGCAGCTGCAAGGAAATTGTTCAAACTAGAGCCATACAACTCAGCAAACTACTTGCAGATGGTGAGCTTGTACGAGCATGAGCAGATGTTTGATGAAGCTGAGAGCCTCAAGCACTGGCGGAGCCAGCAATCTGTGGCTGGGTATGCGAAATCTCAAAAAATTGAAGCAAAAATATAGTGGATGAAAAGTTTTAACGGTCATAACGTTTATCGAATCCATAATAATAACAAAGTACAAGTTCGAAACATAAATATTACAAAACAGTTACAATTACTATAATATAACTCTACGGTCCCCTTGTTGGAAGAGATTTATGATATCTTCATCTAGATTACAATTTACATAGAACTAAATCTTAGAAAATTATTGGATAAAGCAGCACACATCACAACAGTATAAGAACACAAAAAAATAGAACATAAAAAAAATCGTTACCTAGCTGCCTGCTGCAATCAAGTGGCTGCAATGAGATCGACGATGTGCCGTTGCCTGCTGGTCACCGCCCGCCCGCCGCCGGTAGCCGCAGCACTACAGAAGCAGCAGATCGAGATGATGAGATGTGGGGATTGGGGACGCGAGGTACGGAGGGAGAAAATCCGGGGGATTGGGGACGTGAGGGACACGAGGAACCGTGGAAATCGCCTACCAGTACCAGCTCGCAGCAGAAGTATGCGCCGCCGCCGTTTCTGCGAGCGACTACGACGAAGACGAAGAGTTGCCGAGGGGAGGTCCGGAGGTGTCGAGACTCGAGTGGAGTCAGATATTTGACCGATTGGGCCAAGGCACATGGGCCTGCTCGGCTGCTAGTTTGTGGACTTGAGTCTCATGCTTCAATTAAAAAATAGAGAATACATGTATATATTGGTATATGTATTTTTTTTTTACACTAGAATCTTGGGTATTCATTAGAATACCCAAGAATACCCTTAGCGCCGCCAGTGGCCTCAAGTATGCAATGAAAGCAAGAGCACTGAATAGTCGACCTGGGTGGAGCTGGATACAGATTGAGCAAAGTATCCATGTGTTTGAAGTCGAAGGGAAGCCGCATCCGGATACTGCAGAGATATATGAAGAACTGATTCGTTTGGTTTTTCAGATCAGAAAGGCAGGATATGTGCCAGACACTAGCTGCATAGTGTATAATGTTCCAGAAGAAGAGAAGGAGAAGCTGCTGCTGAGCCATACTGAGAAGCTAGCTATCACTTATGGGTTGATCCATTCAGACGCAAGCAGGGTGCCCATCAGGGTGATCAAGAACACCAGGATGTGCAATGACTGCCATGAGGTGGCCAAACATATCTCTGCTCTATGCGAGCGGCAAATTATTCTTCGAGATGCCGATAGGTTTCACCATTTTACAGATGGGAAATGCTCTTGCAATGATTGCTGGTAAATAATGCATGGCACACAATGTTAAGGTTGGACTATTCTCTGCAAGTAGTAGATTTAAGAAGTAATTCCATCCAATCAGACCTGTCAGCTGAATTGCAGAAGAGTTTGCCAAGAAACAAATGAGCTGACTATCCCTGTGAATGAACAAGGTAATAAATCTACGGATCACAATGGATCGTTGGTTCCGTTACAATTCCAGTTAGTCAGTAACCATTTCCGCTGAACAAAAGGGAGAAATGCTGGCATCTTTATTGCTACAGGAGAAATTTCTATGCCTAAGTGAAACTGAGAATAACAATATTCACTTGGCAAAATCAGAGCTAACTTGTACAGAAACCTGTATCAGATGTACTAGCCAGCTCTGTACATGGTGATGGCTGCACATCAAGCGCGCTGCCACTGACGGCTCGGCATTTCCATGGCCCAATGGATGCACTGCCATAGAGCTTTACATTTGAGAGGCATATGTTACTGAAAACCGAGTTCCTGATGCCCCTTATCAGCCCAGCTTGCCGGATGTTCTGACCCAAAACATTCTTAATCGTCAAGCTGTCGACAACAGGAAGCACACTTGGGTTGTAGGATGCATCAGGGTGGCCGCCAACATCACCGGAGATCCTCAAACCGTACCGAGCTCCATTCAAGGTCACTTCAGAGACGGTGATGTTCCGGATGAATCCTCCCCTTCCGGAGTTTGTCTTGATATGGATCCCAACACCCATGCTGAAGAGATTCAGGTGCTCGACAAAGACGTTCTCCACGCCACCAGAGGTCTCGCTTCCAACTGCAAAGCCAGCAAATGGCCCGGACCCCGTTATCCTCCGGATGGTTATGCCAGAGCTTGGACGGCCAAAAGCAATGCCATACTCATCCCAGCCACTCTTGATGGAAATCAGGTCATCGCCTGCCGAAATATAGGAGTCCTCGATGCAGACATTGCTGCTTGAATCTGCAGGTGCACGATAATGTAGATGTAACTTCATTAATTGTCAGGCATACGCATATTTTGCTCAGAATCATTTACAAAGCAATTGAAGCGTCCGTTACCTAGATCGATTCCATCGGTGTTTGGGGAGTCATGTGGTGCCAACACAGTTACATTTGCTATCACTACATCGCTGCATACACACACATTAAAAGTGAAGAAGCACTCATTTAGAAGGGCTGTGTCTGGCTGACATTGGGATCAACATCAATGTTCAGTTAACCATGTTGTCAAAAAAAAATGTTCAGTTAACCAGGTGCCTGTAAGTTGTGTATCGACTTTCATGCTAATTTTATTGCTTAATTAACTAATGTTCGTTCATGAAAGTACACTATTTGTTTCAAAAAAAAAAAAAAAAAAAACTGTAGCCTGTCAAGGCGCTAGCTGAAGCCCTGCCTGCTGTGGAACAGGAACAGGCAAAAACAAGCTAGCAGTTGGACTGAAAAATAAATGTGTCTCCCCTCCCCTCTCCTCTTTGTAACGACAGGCGGCGATCCATTCGCAGTGCTCACCTGCAGTAAACCGGGTGGATGTTCCAAAAAGGCGAGTCCTGGAAGACGACGTTGAAGACGACGACGTCGGTGGAGTACATGAGCTCCAGCAGGTGCGGCCTCGTGAATGGCAGCGTGCGCTTCTTCCACATGTCCCACCACACGCTGCCTTGCTCGTCAATGGTGCCGTTCTCACCTGCCCATGAACACCGAGCTTTCAGTCTCAAATCATTCTGGTACCTGAGCACACTGCGTAACCGTACCAGCAAGAACCTGTGATGAAGACGTCCTGGAGACCGTGGCCATGGATCAAGCTCATGTACCTCCCACCAGGCAGCTCCCGCCCCTCTCCCGTACGACGGCAGCGGGTCGATGAGCGGCCAGCTCGACGTGTCCTGTTCCACGCAGGCTTAACTCGATGATTGGTACCAAGGCATGGCGGCGACCAAGACGGAGAAGAGCAATGGGCAATGGCCGTGCCGTACCTGGGTGGCGCGGATGACGGCGCCGCGGGCGAGGAAGAGCGTCATGTGGGAGGTGAGGTTGAGGGGCCCGTGAGCCACACCCCGGGCGGCACGTACAGCAGCGTGCCGCCCCGCGCGCCGCGGCGGCGCTCGATGCGCGCCACGGCGCGCGCGAACGCGCCCGTGTTGAGCGTCTGCCCGTCCCCGCGCCCGCCGAAGCTGGCCACGGACATCCACGCCCCGCGCCGCGGCACCGGCCCCGACCAGCACGTCTCCTGCGCCGCCGCCGACGACGACAGCAGCGCCACCGCAACCGCGAGCAGGCGCAGCGCCGGCGGCATCCTTGTTTCTTGGCGGCGCGCGGCGCGCGGGCGCTGGCAGTGTGTGTGTGAGGCGACGCGACGAGCAGGAGGGTACAAGGCGCAAAAGCTGCTGCGTCCTGGCTTCTGCGTGGATGTAAATGCGGTTGTTGTTTTGCCTGCAATTGACAAAGCTCACAGTCACAGCGCCATGGATCCTGGCAGCAGTGGCACACTGGTCACTGGGCACTGGCACGGCAGTGTCGGCATACCTGTGTGCGTGAGCTGGCGGCGGCCCCATGGCTGTGTAGGTGCGGGTACTATGGATCCTCTGACTCCCAATCGGGTCCAATCGGGTTACCTTCCCGGGTCTAGCCAGTGTTGCCCGTTGGTCGTGATGTGCCTAGAGATGGCCGTCTCTTGTCCCCCTGCTCGTGGGGAATCCGCTCCTGGGGCGTCGCTCTACCGGTAGGAAGTGGGCAGGGATTCTCTAATTGCGCCTCGTTTAGATGTTAGAAACCAAAGTAACTTTGGAACTTTTTTATACCTCTAGGGTTTCGTTTGTTTTGTGGTAAATATTATCCTAACTTTTTCAAAAAGAATTCTTGCGAATGCATCTAAATTTAATTAGTTTATTTTTATCTATATTTTATACTCCAAACATATGCTTTTTTTTATATTTAATGTGATTTGACTAGTGGAAAAAAAGAGTTAGAAATTTTATTAATCTAAACAAGGCCGCTTCAATAAAGTCACACCTTACCAGATGTCATTCAATCGTCATCCAACGGCTGGAAGCTCTTCAACTTATGAGATGCAAACAGCAACGCATATAAAGCGCAATTCATATGAAGTTTTATCTTTATTTTTTAAAACAAATGACTTATTGCAAAAACAAAATGAGTAGTAGTTATGGGTCGGATGTAGTATTTTTTTTTTTTGGTGCATTCACGTTTTTACGCTTTACAGTAATCAATTTTGTTTCTGTGCAAGTGCAGGCGTGCAGTGATGGTACAAATAAATACAGACAGTACAACATACTCCCCTCCGTCCCTTTAGAGCAAGTTTAATAATTTAGCCGGCTGCTGGCGGTAAGCAGTTGCCATGTCATATATAGTCGGTCATACAGTCGACAGATATTATGGAATCGATGGCAATGAGATTACCAGTATATAATAATCATATGTGCACAAAATCTATTGTGTGGACATCTGTGTGGCCATTCGTGGACACTGCATGGCAACCACGGAGGGATCAGGGATCTCTGCATTGGCCATAGATGGAGCGGAGCATGGGATCAGGGAGGAGCGAGAAGAAGATGCCTTTTGCCTCGGGTCTTGTGATTCAGTCGGCGAGAAGTATATCGCCCGCTTTGCATTCTCTCGCTAACCTGTTTTCTTGATGGTATCCATTTGCCTGAAACATGCTTAGGCCGCTCCAAGGCTATTTGGCTATCTAAAGTCGTGGGGAAAAATAGGAGATGAGTAGTAAGAATCTCTACATGCAAATAGTAGACTATTTCAAATTGCCCAAGAACATTTGAGGAGAGCACGTGGGTCCAATAACATAAAATATTCTTTATTGTTGTTTTTCTCCACAGCTAATCTATTAGCACTATCTATTACCATTATAGGACGCCCTTATAATACCCGCTCTTATAATGTTCGTGAGGGAAACACGGTTTTCTAGAGAAAACATTTAGGGACAGAGGGAGTACAATGGTATACTACGTGGTCCAACGGGAAGCCAAAATTCTTGTCAAGAAAAAAAAAAAAAAAAAAAAGAAACATTAAGCCAAACCATGGTGCTCCAACGGCCATTGCTTTCATGATCTCAAACGCCATTACTGAAACCAAATCCCCCGTGCTGGTGCTGGTGCTTGTACCGCTCAGATGGTTGTTGCTCTGCTAAGCAAGGCAAGGCGATTAAAGTCACCTTCATGCCGTGTAATCTCTGGCACCTACTCTATTTCAAATTGTGAGTATTTTGGCTTTTCATTCGAGTTACATTGTTTTTTCCCTAAGCAACTATTACGCTATGTTTAGACATATAGTAACTTTTTGTATTTAGAAAAATCAACGACTTATAATTTGAAATTATTAAACTGTTATCTAATATTTCCATATGCTGCCACAAGTTCTTAAGGATCCTAGCACAAGAGCGGAAGAATATTTTGATCTCGCCAAGCTAGCACGTAGTAGGTGCACGGATGCCCATACGAGTGCGGAAAAATATTTTGATCTCGCCAAGCTAGCACGTGTTCCTAGCTCTAAATGTTTGTCCTAAAAAAGAATGTTTTTGATCGTTCGGACGACATACATAGAGGGAAAGTACTCCAGTAGGTGCACGGATGCCCATACGAGTTATATGTGGGTGCCTGCCGATCCGTAGTCCATGAAAATCAGTAGAGGTTAATGAACCATGTGCCCCTATTACTCCAACGCTGTGGCCTGCACCCTGCACCATCCCAGCTTCAGCAGATCTGTTGCTGCACATGCCTCGGTGAGAGATTTTTTGGGCAGTGATCAGTGACCACCACCACGGGTTGTGTTTAGAGCCCAAAATTTAGGCCTGAAAAAAAAATTGGTTGAATTGTGGCATGAAAAACACTGAATGAAAAACACCGCACTATGGTTTGTTTATGGTAAATATTATTCTACCATGATCAGTGAGCTCAAAAGAATCCACCAATTTACATCTAAACTGTACATTTAGTTTTTTTGGTTTACCTAAATTTCATACCGGCCGGCATACTTCTTTAGGCGCATTTAATGTTTCGATGTGATGGGATGTGACATTTAATGAAAAATTTTGGAGGAAGTTAGGGCTCTATGTTCGTCCTTGGCTGTGCAATGACTTTGATCTGAAACATGCAGTGAAGTGGAGGTATAATAATAATGACCATGATGATGATGCAGACGATTTAGCATCTCCACGGGATACCATTTACGTATCCTGCACTGCACATCCTACGGATCTTGCTCTGCAGCCCAGCCCCAGTAGACACCTGCTCCCTCCGTCTTCAGTAGACACCAATTATATATTAAAATATATAAATATTTATGCTAAGTAATTAGTATCATTGAAAAGATCTTTAAGTCTAGTTTTTAATAAATTTATCTAGAGATATAAATGTTGCAATATTTTTACAAACCAGTTAAAGTTGACAAAGTTTGGACCAAGACGCACCCCATAGCGACATCTAAAAAGGGACGGAGGGAGTACGGATCTTGCTCTGCAGAGCACCATGACGGTGTTCAACCCAGCCCCAGTAGACACCTACGGATCTTGCTCTGCAGAGCACCATGACGGTGTTCAGCCCAGCCCCAGTAGACACCGGCTAGATTGGATACAAGATCGGTCCCGGGAGGGGACATCAAAATGGACCCATATCACTGCACCTCACTGAATTAACTCTCTCATTGATACAACGGCAACTACAAGTCCACAACAATGCCGAGTAGGATGAACACACGATAAGCAAACGGGCAGCGCTGCCACGGGTAACCAACCAGACTGACGGTAGAACCAAAATTAGGGGCATATATAGACAGGCAACGAACGAACATCAACTCCTTTTCTGAAGTACCAGCCGCGGGGGCCACCATATGGATGGGGCCCAGCAAAATCCGGCTCAAGGTAAAAAGGACCCCGACAACACGTATAACCAACAACAAATGGAATCAACTCTTGTCGCCTGGAGGCGAGGAGGGGAATCGCCGCTGCCACTGCCGCTGCCGCTGCCGCTGCCGCCACCACTGATGCTCGGCTTGTCATGCTGGAACTTCACCACGATGCACGTGATGTTATCGCCGCTCCCGCGGGAGAATGCAGTCTCTGTCAGCTTCCGGGCTGCTGCCTCAGGTTCCTCCTCCATCTTCACAAGTGAAACCGCATCCTGTGGGAACAAGATGTGACGGTCAGTCAAGCATCATCACAAGGATTGTGTGCACCATTACCAAGAAGCTCAATAAGAAAAGCTCTGTAGGTTTTTTCCCCAGCACAGCAAGAATTGTCACAGCAGTACATTCAAACAATACTAACGCACACAATACCACCAACTCTGAGCACCAAGGGCGCAGCAGGTTGAGGCAGCACTGCAAAAACCACCACACACACACACACCCCACCCCACACAAAAAAAAAAAAAAAAAAAAACTAAACTAAACTTAAACCAGCTCGACACACAACACACTCAGATATTAACTACAGCAGTTGAAAACAAACTCATATCCTGTTCTGAAAACACAACAAGATACCTACAATTTTGTTCTGCAATGTGCAAACGATTAACGGCCAAGCCAAAAAAAAAAAAAAAAAAATCCACTCAAACAAGGGCTCATCATTTAAATGCAATGTGGTATGTCAAAATGGTACAGCAAACTTATGTAACTCAAGCAGAAAATTTATCAGTTTGATAGAATAGGTGAAACTGCATCTTGAGTGAAGAAGATGAAACCATTTGCCATTTGTCATGAACATGCAATATGCATCCAAAGAGGCACAATAGAATAGTGTAAGAATACTGTCCAGCAGTACAAAAGGCTTGCAAAAGCAAGGGACAAAGAATGGAGAGCGGATGGTACAAGTTCCATTCACACACAAACTCACTTCGTTTCACCATATTTGTCACACACATACATAGACAGCATAACATTTGAATGATGTCTAACAATATCAAATTAAATTTATGTGCTTTTTATACAATAGTAGTTAACTAGTTATTCTAGGCAATACATCAAAGAATCACTCTAATAATTGCCAAGAATTTGCATAGCTTTAGTGCCTCAAGATATTATGTAAAATGGAGGTAGTAGAACATATAAATTGATTGTTGTAAATGCAGCAGGGAAAAGAGGATAAAAAGTGGAGGGCTGTAAGGTGTTCATGGAGAGACAATGAAACCCTTGCTTATCAGGACATCACACACAATTAAGATAATATATAAATATATAGTTTTATATTTCAGGCCATACATCCATCTAAGCTCCAAAGGCCCAACAGAAGTTAGAATTACTCCACTACGCAAATGCTCATGAAGAAAGCGTAATAGAAGTGATATCCACACCTCTAAATACGTCAGAGATCTATATCACAAACTGACCTCATTCGGAACCACATCCCACAGCCCATCACTAGCTATAATTAGGAACTCCAACTCATCAGTTATTTCTTGTTCCTGAGCCAAAAAAAAAGTGAACATATTAGACCTACAATGATACAAATTACATATAAGACATGAAACATCAGTACTAAAATAAGGCAAAGATAAGTTACCTGAATCTCAGGGTCTGCAATAACAAATTTTTTTAAGAGACGGTTGCGAATGCCCGAGACATCATAAAAGTACGCCACCTACCCTCCAAGTCCCTGTAGAAGTCAACTTGCCACTATGAGCAACAATAATACAAGATCATGGCAAAGGATCGTTTTGTTGAATGATGAAACATGTAAGTGTACTTGGTGTGGTTAGTGTAGAGTTGTAGACCTTACCAGCAGAGGGAAACGTGACGGCGGGATATTCACCGTGGGAAGGTACGAACGGTTCAGGTTCTTTTTTCTTGTAGTACACTCGTACATTAATAGTGAATAGGTTTCATCGGGATTAAAGTATCTTTATAGATTGATGAGTGTTAATGAACACAGAGAAAACATCCTTGAATGGCATCAAGTGTTTAAGCATTAAGTAAGTATAATTCTATCTAATATCCATATCCAAACCAAATTTTCTAGGTCTTTCACCTTTAGCAATACAATGATTTTTGAACAATACAATCCTTTGATTTGAGGAATTTAGAAAGCTAATTGTAGTTCTAATATCTTCACAATGATTTTTGAACAATACAATCCTTTGATTAGAGGAATTTAGAAAGCTAATTGTAGTTCTAATATCTTCTATAAAAGGTTTCATTCTCTTCAATCCAGATTTAATAATTAGATTAATAATATGACAGTAATAACGTTGATGCACAAGTAAATATTTCATTTTACTTTGTTAGGATCATCACGTGTAGGTGCAGGATAAGAACCCAAGTAACCAAAGAACATAGGTGACAAAACTTCCATAGCCTTAGAATTAGAAGATGCATTATCTAGAGTCACAAAAAAAACCTTATCAATCAAACCAGACTCTTCAACCACACCAGCAATGTTCAACATCAATCAACCTAAAGCTTATAACTTTTTTTTGCAACTCCCAATCAATACTAACATAATGAGCAACAATAGAAATGTAATCTTTCTTAGCATTACCAAGACCAAATATTTGATGTTAAGGAGGATGTAGTAGGTAACATAGAATTCATTAGCATAGTACGTTGTTTAGCAAACAATTTTCCCATATCTCCAAAGTGGTGGTTTGTCTAGAGACCTTTTCATATAGAGGGTTATGAGCACGCTTAATGTAATCCTCCCAAGCTTGTGTCTCACCTATCCCTAAAGGAAGGTCAAGCCTAGCAATCAATCGTCAAAGCTCGCTTATAGCATACGCAGGATCATACACCCAATTTCTCAAACCATCAGGATTCATAGCAATTTTAGATCGACCAAACGAGCTTGATCAGTTTTACGCATGCATGAATCCATGTGTCTAATCAAATGACCCGTGCCGCGAGAGCAGATCTAGCGAGTACCTCTTACGATGTGGTTTTACAGATTGCAACAATTCAAATATCGTTCTCCTTAATCTTAGTGAAGTACACGCCAAAACTCGAGACACTTTCTTACCGGTTGTGAGGTGCTATGAGTGTCGGTGGAGGCAGCCACTCCACCATCTTCATCACCATTGAGATCAATTGTGTGAGTGCCGTCATCGAGGTTGATGCCGAACAAGGCGGCAAACATCTTCACGGATCTCGTTGTCGCCCTCGACTTCCAGCTCATCGTCCGGGCCGGGCGCGGTGCTCGCCGTCGTCCAGGAGAGGATTCTCATCCACCTCCCACGTTGCAAAGCCCCGCACCGCCACGCACAAGCTAGACGCCCAACCACGCCCCCGCCCTAACCTCCAAAGACCACCCCTCAACGGTTACTTTGTTGGTGGTCCGCCATGTCAACTCCCCGAGGTGGAGGATGCGGCGTCGGCGCACGGGCACCAACCTTCATAAGAACACATAGGAAGATAAATTGAGCCCAAGAACAAAGAAGAAGAAGAAGTTAGGGTTATGGATCTACCGCGATCCCGAGCCTAGTGCCGGAGATGAAGATGCGGATTGCCGCCCGTGCGGAGGAGGAGAACGGGGAAAGATTAGAATCGACAACGAGTGGTGGAAGAATGGGTGACTGACATGAACACATATTTTCACCGAGAAGAAGAGGAGAACTCGGTGCGAGGTGCGGTGGAGGAGCATCGGTGATGTCACCGGAGGGAGCGATGATGGTCGATGTGTCGATGTTGATCTGCGGCGGCGACAAAGTGTGGTGGGGAGTGAGGATTAGGTTTAGCCGGTCGACGGCAAGATAGGAGAAATGAGAATGGGAGACTAGGGAGAGTGGGGGGTTAGGTTAGCCGGCCGACGAAGGCATATATATGTGAGGGGGCAGCGAGGGCGCTTGGCCTTTGGGCCTTTGGTGGATCGGGCCACCACCGTGCCATGCTTTCCGTCGGATTGTGCCCATGTCGTGCCGCGGGTTGGGGAAGCGGCCCAAGCACGCCCCCGGCCTCTCGGGACGTGCCAGCACGGTCCCGATGGCCACCGGGCCTTGCCTCTTTCGTGTCGGCCAAATTACTGTGCCACGGGCCGGGTCACTGGGCCTCAGCCTGCATGGCTTTAGCTGTACCCCTTGCGCCGACCACGTTGTTGCAGCGCGGGCCCCGATCGAACGCCTCCGTGAGCATCTCCGAGGTGACCATCCACGACAGGTTTGCCGACGAACAGCCTGTGCAGTCCATCTCCGAGCGGTACAAGATTTGCCGCCTTAATTCGTCTCCTAGTCCGGATCCGTCCGAGGCGTACGTGACATCGATCTCTATATCTATGCACACAATTTACAATGTTGTACATGTTTTCAGCACAACCGCCGCGCAGATCTGTCTCCAGTCCAAGCTATATATATAGTACGTACCTCCTCGGTCGACGCCTGCAGTAACGGGTCTAGGGCAGGGCAGGATCGATCGAGATGGAGGAGACGTCAGCATTCGGAGGTCTGTGCGACGACGCAGTCATGGACATCCTTGTGCGCCTGCCGTCGGAGTCCGTGCTCCGCTGCCGTGCCGTCTGCAAGCGCTGGCGCCGCATCACCACAGATCGGCCCTTCCTCGCTGCCCACTCCACCCGCAGCCAGCGCGAGATGATCATCGTGACCCCGTCCCATACGGTGAGCACCATCCCTCTCTCATCGCTCCTCCACCCGGCGGACGCGGTGCCGGGACGTTTCCTCTGCGACACGGTCCAGCGAGACAAGAACGGGGCCGCGTCCGCCTTCAGGTTCCCCATCCTGCTCTACTCCCTCGACGGACTGATCGTATTCCAGGAGATCTGGGGCGTGCCAGCCACTTGTTTCGTTGTCTGTAACCCAGTCACGAGGCAGTGGACCGCTGCCGGCGATCGCTCCCAAACCTTGCTTCACCGCGTGGCCGTGCGGCTTCTACTTGCACAGGTCCTCCGGCGAGTACCGCCTCCTGTGCCACGGAGACGAATCAGCCAAGCCCTGGGGGTGGTGTCGCCCCGGTCCACCCGCCGACCGCTACTACATCCTCGCCGCCGGTGACACCAAGGCTCTCGGCGGCTGTGTCGGGCTCCCGAGGGCAATCCCATCATCCGGGGTACGAGACTCCCGTGGCTCATGGCGGCATCCTCTACTGGTTCTGCCAGCACCCAGACTCGGAGCGCACCGGCAAGATGTTGGCGTTCGACACAGCATCAGAGACGTTCAGGCTCATGGCACGGCCGCCTGGTGTTACGACGGCAGCACTGCTGGAGCTAGACGGATCGCTCTGCGCCACGGCCATGATGACTCCGGCGGGTATGGCGGCGCGCCTCGACGTCTGGGTTCTGCACGACCACGACACGGAGAGCTGGGCGCTGCGCCACCGGATGGAGATGGCCCCGCCGAGATTCTTCCGGGACAATGGCACGTTTCCCATGAGCCGGGCAATCTCTGCGGGGACGGCAGCAGTTGCATCCTCATCGGAGACAACACATTTCCTGTGGTGGTCTTATGCGATCTTAAAGAGAAGATGTTGCGCGAATTCATTTGCGGAGGATCCTCCATTCCGTCCTTCCTGGTATTCCGTGACAGCCTGGTGTCGCATGCCTTCTTTCAGTCGCCGCCGTGCTCCGCCGACTCTGAGCAGCTCATGTCGATCAAGTTTCCAGATTTCTCAATTCAACCAACACAAGACGGAGGCACAAGTGCATGAAATTCATTACTAACAACTATTACCAATGCGCGATCGCTCAAATGCACGGCTACAATTAATATTCTTCGACTACCTCTTTATTTTTAAGAAACTTTGTTTCAACTTTTCTTGTGTACCTTTTTACCCTACTCTAAATTCAATTTTTTTATGAGTAATCTTTCTACTATAAATAAAGGCCACTTCTTTTCTTTTTTGGATCGACGATCACCAACCAACGGATCCACGTGAGGCAAGGGCTATGATTCAAAAGTTTGTCCGAGGTCTTACATCTCTCACATCCCACAGCGAAAAACTCCGACGCCCACGTCCACGCGACCCGGAGTCCACGGTTCCAATCCACGGAGTCCACGGTTCCGAACCACGGAAATCATGGGTCCTGCTCGCGGTTCATCCGTGGCCGGTTGCCTCCGTCACGGTGAGACCCCGACGTTGTGGAGTCTGGCCGCCGCGTGGAGTCCTTCTGGCGGCGCGGCGCCGCGACGCACGACGCTCCTCCTGCCCCCTCCTCCACGCACGTCCTTCTGGCGGCGCCGACGCAGCGACGCACGTCCTTCTGGCGGGGATCGGCGATCGGCGACGCGGGTCCTGCTGGCGGCGTTCGGCGATCGGCAGCGGTTCCTCGCCTTCATCAGGGTCTGCGTCGGCGACGCGTTCGTTGCGGCGAAGACGAGGTCAGCTCTCCTCTCTTGTCCTCCCTCTCCTCTCCAATCCCTACGACGCCGCCGGCACCGATGCCGAGGGTCGCGACTCCGACCTCGCCGGCCTCGCGCGCGCGTGCGTGCCTACCATGGGCCTCGCCTCGTCGCCGAAGTGGTGGAACAGCGTCGTGCGGATGGAGCCCACGCCGACGTCGTGCCTCCCGATCCCACGCCGACGTCGTGCCTCCCGATCTTGTCCTTGAGCATCTGGATGAACGTCGACAGCGGCAGCGACCGGTTGCTGATGCTGCGGCCCTTCCTGTCGTCCTCCGCCGGCGCCGGCTCCTGGACGCTGCTGTCGCTGCCATGCTTCTGGCCATGGCGATTGCAGTGGATGCCGGCCCCTAGCGACTCGAGCACGCCACGGACGATTCGCGCGAGGGAGGCGCAGAGTCCGTCTGGGACCTTGGCCACGAGCTCCGTTAAATCTTGGTCTGCAGTGCAGGGTGTATGCATGGAGATCAGGACGACGACCATGACAAGCGAGCTCAATTATCAGAACAGGTGCATATGGCCCAATCGGGTGGTCAATGCACTCCATCGCTTATACAATGATGATTCAGTACTAATTAGAGCTGCTCTTTCAGAAAAGAAAATAAGGTTCATGGTTTCATGCTTTTTCAGTTTTTTCTGTTTCTAGCAACTGAACTGATCCCTCATCAGCTACATGCCTCCATGTGGACGTGTCAGTCCCGCTCCAAGCATGCACTTTTCATGCCTTCCCGGCTGGCGAGATCACTGACGCCGCCATGCTACTCATCACCCTGTCTTCTGGGCTCGGTCGACCACAAGCTAGCCATGTCTTCTAGAGGATGTAGCTCAGGTGAACTGGTGAAGTACGTGCTTATTTTGTAGTAGGATATGATGCTTCCAGCACTGTAATCAGTGGTTGTCAGCATGCTCCAAACCAGCAACACCCCCTGGGATTAAGTGTTCAACGATCAGTTTGATGAGGACCGTTCCCTTCCCTCTCTCTCATCAATCAGATTGAGCAGCAACAGGGGGAGGAGACCACTTGTTTCAAACCCTTACTAGGAGTAGAGCAAAGACCAATCTTGCTATTGATATGATGCCTCTTACAGTTTGCAGTCTTTGCAAATGTGTTCCATAACCTACTTGTTTCAAACCCTTACTAGGAGTAGATGAAACCCACATATTATCTACGATTTTGGCAAGAGCAGGCCATTATTTCAAGTTTGAATTACATTGCCATTATCTACGAGATGCATGAGTGCAACCTACAGTACCCTCTATAGCTACCTCTACGAGATGCATGAGTGCAACCTACAGTACCCTCTATAGCTATCTCTATCATATCTCCATTCATCGCTGCTTGTGTTTTTCTGTTTTGATTTTTGTGTTCAAGCCACTATATATTCTATGTAAACTTTATTTGTTGAGGATATACTCAAGGCACTATATAATAAAATGTTGAGGATATATATACCTGTTGATTGATCGGGTTGTCGTGTCTGTGGTTTTAACAAAAACTTTTCTGTCTCGCTGCTTAGTTTACCAACGCCAGTGATTTTTGGTGGCACAGATGTCTACGCCGAGAGGAACAAACTCTGCACTAGGAGATATCACCAACATCACCGGTATGTCTTTTTCAGCTCATTGGTTGTGACTTATTCATTCCTGTTGCATATTAAGACACACAACGCACAGATGAGGCCCGGCGCTGACGGAATCGTCGGGCTGAAATGTCCGACGAACAAAGGGAAGAGGCGAGGAGGAAACAACGTGAATACCAACGCCAGTACCGGGCAAGAAAGAAATTTTTTAAATTTGGATTGAGAGTGATGCTTCAGAGTTCGATGAATGATTTGGGTACAGGAACCAACTACACTAAGGAGGGAATTCCTGGGTGACATCTTCACGAAAATAAGCAAAGAATGCTGTGACAAGCTCCTTGAAGATATTCAATTCTTGATCAAGAAGTTAGCTACAATGTAACTTATACACAAGGAAATACCAATGTTGTACCAAAACCTGATTTAAACTAACAATTTCCAAGAACAATACCGTGGCGTTAGCACTAGATACATCCTTTTCCTTGGTGGTATCAAAGTTTTAGCATTAGCTCTAAAGAGTACATTGCATTCCTTTTGCACTGCGAAAATATTAGGTGCAAGCAGGCAAATATTCGGTGCAAACCGCCTTCTTCTGGATCTGTGCAATCGTGAAAACTATTGGAGATGCTCTTATTTACCACACGCTACCTCCATCTTTATCTTGGATCATCCATCGAGTGATTAGAGAATGAAAAAATGCCTGACAGTAACAGATCAATGGTCCACGCCGAAATGAATCTCATGTCTAAGCAATGCGATGTGTATGATTGTGATAATCTCACGCCTAAGCATGCGATGGAAGTCGATCCAACAAAGTTAGGATGCAAAAAGTGTCATTATAAGTAGGAGCAAATATTAATTAATTAAATAAAACAAAAAACAATCATATGTTTTTATTTTAATCTTTTTCATTTCTATAAGTACTCCTTTAAGTTCTAAATTGTAGGTCATTTTACTTGTACTAGTGCCCGTGCTAAAGCCACGGCTTTATTTCAAGGATGCATATAACTATAACCAAAAGATGATACTTTTTATAGTTTAATTCACACAATTCTATAGGACTATGTAGAATCCAAAAAACACTCGTGTATAAGAAGGCATAATAAGTGAAATCATGTCTCGCATACCACAAATAATAAGTATCTTGTTCATGCTAACACTATGAGCCAAATTAAAAACAAACTTATTTGATATTTATTTAGAAAATAGAACAATTAAGCAAATGCATCAATTCATGTCCCTTAAGAGCGGACCAAATTAGGGCATGTTCGGCTGCATGCAAGGATTAATTCCTTTTTGGAACCAATCCACCCCATGTCTAGGCATGAAGATTGCTAAGGTGCAAGAAATATTCGGGATTTATTCCACTTCACATAATCTCGACACCATGTATGCATGTAGCATCCAAAAGGATTCGTTCCCGGACTCTAGTGGTCAGGATTGATTCCAAGCAAAATGAGGGGTTTTCGCTGCATGTAGATCCTCAAATAGCCTATAGATGTACACATTTTAATAAAGAATCGGGATTGAATCAGGTGGCAAGACCTTGATAAGCCGGAATTATTCCTGGCTTCAAACCAGGCTAACCGAACGAGCCCTTAATTGTTTAGCCATCCCGTATCTATAGATTTCCATGCGCCCGCGGGCCCGACGGCCCCCCGCACGAGGCACGCTATTTTGGCCCGCCCGAGCACGGCACGGCCCGGTGGTCGACGGCCCAAAGACGGCACGCACGGGCAGCGATGACGGGCTTGGGCCGACCCTCAAGCACGGGGCACGGCCCCGCACGTTAAGAAGGGGAGGCCGGTGGCAAATATACTAGTGATAATATTGTACATATTTGGTATATTAGTCCCGATATTTTCATACTTGGTATAATATTATATATATATTTGGTATAATATTGTACAAATATAACAAAAATCTGTGTAAAAATGATTATGTTTGAGTGTTTTTAAAAAATCGCCCGTGGGCCGGCACGGCACGCATGGCACGGCAGGCAGCACGATTTGGCCCGTGGGACGGGCCGCTCGAGGTCGCACGGAGCCGGGTGCGCGCCCAGCCAGCGAGGGCACGACGTGCCTTAGCGGCACGGCACGCGGCACGAGGCGGTACCGGCCGGCACGGCACGGCCCGTTGGAAATCTATACCCGTATCTCTTGTTTTGCAATACATTCTTTAGTTCTTCTTTATGTCCATCCAAAAAATAAGATTAAATACATATACATTTCACCCACTACCTTGACTGTCTAGAAGTTATAGGGTTTTCTTAGAAGACCTTATATAATATATAGTAGGTGATCATAATCATCATATCTTCGATGTTCACAAAAGAAGAAAAACATCATCTCATCGAAGCCCTGTTCTTCACATTCTCCTCGACACGGCACCGTTACAGGGCCTTAGCGCCTTGCCCAGACACGGGTATTGGGCCATCTGGTGCGGCCTTGTACTCTGCGAGGCCCACCTCGTCAGCCATCGGTGAAGGTGCGTCAACCAAGTAGCGTCGCCGGAACAAAACGGACACGAGTCGCACACCAATGAGGACTCGCCGCCACTCTCTAGGCGACTTCCCGAGGGGACGACCCTGATCATGAGCAAGGATTATGATTTAGCCGGCCGCTGGCTGTAAGTCATGCCATGTCATATATAGCTTGTTATACCACCAACTTATATTATGGTTTAACTATTTAACGGAGTAGTAGGAATTATAAGTATTTATTTAATAATTATATATCTGCATGCAATCGAGGAGTGTTGTAAAGCCAAAACGCCGGCTTCTCGCCCGTGCTAAGCTGGGAATAGACGTTTTTATCTCGTGTTATGTGCTACAGCTGGGTGAAATGTTTACCGCCGGCTCTTCATTCTCTCCTTGCCCGGCTATTTTTGGATGACGTGGAACCTTCCAGCCGGCTAAAACAATAGTTATAATACTTGCTCTAACCGCTATTATTTACTATTACCCACTTTCTTCTTGTTCTCAAATTCATATTCTTAAATTCTTTTCAATTCAGAATGCACGCTACTCCACATAAACTACAAATTATAAAAATGCTAGTTACATTTATACGCAAATAGCTCACAAGTATGTGTGTGTAACACACACACACACACTGTCTCAATTAATGAGGACACACATATATAGATGCATTTACACCCATCTAATAGTACATAAGGTCGTAATGGTTAGTTATTTGACTATCTACATGTGACGTGGCAAGAAAAAGGTAGGAGAGGGAGTAGTCACTAGCTACATGCAAATAGCTAGACTATTTCATATAGCCTAAGAACATGTGAGGACAGCATGTGGGTTCAATAATATAAAATAGTCTTTGTTGTTGTCTCTCACTTCCACATCAGTCGACTACATAGATAGCACTAGCTATTACCGTTGCGGACGTCCTAATACTCCCTCCATCATCTTTTGTACGTACGGATGGAGGAGTTTTACAAATAGCAAGGAACCTGGTGAAGGTAGTCGGCAGTGTAGATAAACGTCGAACTCAGTGCTCACCTTGGCCCGTTGGCACCGTTGATTAGCTAGTTACATTTCACATGCTTGCATGCATTAATCACGACGAGGTTAGAGGGCTTACCCATTATAGGGCTCAGTAATTGCTCTATGTCTACTACTCACGCCTAATAAAAAAAAATAAAACTAAAAATTCTACTCCCTCCAGTTTGGTATTAGAGGTCGTTTAGGACAATGATACGGTCTACAAAACACAACTTTAACCTCTTGTTATTATAAAAATATTTATGGAAATGTGATATATGTATACTTTTATCAAAGTATTTTTAAGACAAATCTATTCATATAATTTTCACATTTATAAACTCAACAAATTAAAAATTATTGATGATTTATATTTCCAATGTTTGACCCAAATCTTGTCCAAAACGACTTCTAATACCAAACCGAGGGTCCATCCGGCCGGACTAGAAGTCGTTCTTGCCGGGTGGCGAGTGGGCACAAATAGATGTCGCTCGCTCATACGGTGTACATCGGACTAATTTGCCCCTACCCTACAAGCAAGCACCGCGACGCAGGTGCAACGCCGTGCCTCCCTCGATTGCGTGCGTGAGTTAGGCCCCGTTTGGCGCTGGCTTCGCCGTTTGGAGCTATTTTTTCTCGCCAAACGGGTAAAATAAAACGGCTCCACCGATGAAGCCCCTAAAAACATGCTCTCACAGAGCTTTGGTGTGAGAAGGAGCTAAAAATAGTAGCTTCTCTCAGCTCCACCTCAACCTACGTGGCGTTACGTAGGAGCATGTTTGAAGGAATGAGCTGTTTTGCCAAACGATTTATCAAAATAGCTCCAGCTCCACCGACAGAGTTGTTTAGGGAGCCGAAGCAACAAAAAATGGATTCACTTGTGAAGTGAAGCCGTGCCAAACAAGGCCACCTCGTTCCGCACGCAGCCAGCCGCACGCTAGCCCTCTTGCCCGTTTATTGTTCTCGCTGCTCGCCGGTCGCCGCGCACGCCATCGATGTGACGCCGGACGTCGTCAAGCAATGGCGAAGCCACGTTATGCTTGCATGGTGCACAGGCACCAGGGTGCAAAAAATTTTATTAATAAACTAACTAATATTCACTACATATGACAAGTATAATTGATATCTTCCTTTAGTAGTGCACCACCATTACTTTCATGTTAGCTTCGCCCCTAACGTCAAGCACTCATGAAGAAACTGGAGCTGGACTCCATCACCATGGATGGGACGCGGCCGACCAAAGGAAGCATGGAACATGAGAGATAACACAAAGGAAGCATGGAACATGAGAGATAACACAAGAAAATAGAAACAAACACACGATACCATTCAGTATTAGTAGGGCTTTTCAAACTAATATCAGATGCATTGAGAGATAACAGGCGCATGCAAAATGATAGAAAAGAGGAAAAAATAAGTGCACTTACAAGAGATCGAACTCGACAGACTCAGCTGAAATCTCATGTTTGGTTTTGGAAATTGATGACACACTTGTGGACTAATCCTTTGCCCTAAGTGTATGATTTGAGAAAGGATTAGGTTGATGACAAGGAGCATGATGATCATGAACATGGACGATGATGATGGACATGGTGGATCGTCAAGCTCGGTGATCGGCTTGAGAAGAACCCGGAGATCAAGGCAAAGGTATCTTGATAGGGTTTTCCTTTCGGTGATCAAGACACGATAGAGCATGTGATCACATTATAGGATAGATAGCCGACTATCAAGAGGGGATGCCGCGACAATCCTTGCATGAAGTGCTTCTAGGTCCAATTGACTTGCATATTGCATTTAGGACATGAGAGCACTAACTTCTATCTTGCCTAACTTATCGACGTGCTAACATTGGTGATAACGTGATCATCTTGGACGTGTTGGCAACCTATGGCAAGAGGCGAAGCAAGTTTGAAGCAAAGAGCAAAAGAAAAGAAGAAGATGCAGCTGTTTCAGGGCGACCGGACGCGCTCGGGCTCGACCGGACGCACCGACCGGTGGCTCCGGTCAGTGGCTCGCGAGAGCTCTGCAGCGCTGTTTTGGCCGGACGCACCGGCCGGAAGCCGGACCGACGCTTCCGGTGGTGACCGGATGCGCCGGCCGGACGCGACGTAAGAAGGAGCGCCAACCGTGGGCCCAAGGCTTGTCCGATGCGACGGGAAGCACCGACCGAACCCCGGACCGGACGGACCTGGTGGTTCCCGGCCGATAAGGTCCGGCCGTGCGCAGAGGGCAAACTTTTAGAGTAACGGCTCCATTTCGAGAGGAGCCATATATATACTTGGTTGGCTGGTTCCTTAGGCTCTCTCTTGCACATTTGAAGCTTCCAACTTGCTAGTGAGCATTTGTGATTCCTCTCCACTCATCTCTCCATCCATTAACTCGAATTCTTGGTGAGATTGAGAGTGATAGAAGTGCATTGCATCATCGGTTGCATCTAGAGGCACTTCATCCTTGGAGAAGCCGCAGGATTCTTGTTCCCTAGCGGCTTGGAGCAAGAGGCGGTGTTGAGCTCAAGAGGAGCTTGTTTGAGGCCACACCGGTTGTGATTGTGAGGGGTCGTTCCTTACCCCGCGGGAGATTCGCGAAAGGAGCACTAGTGGATTGCTCGTGGCTTGTTGGACCATCTCTTGTGATCGTTTGCTTGAGCGCCCATAGGGGTTTTGGCACCAGCCATTAAGCTTAGCACACGTCAAGTGAGTGTGTCGCCACAACGAGGACTTAGCGTCGGCAAGCAAGCACGTGAACCTCGGTAAAAAATCATCGCGGTCAATTGTGTGCTTGCTCGTTGGAGATTTCATATTGATCACGGTGATTGGCTTCCACCTCTACACTCCATCGTCGGTATATCGATCACTCTCTCTAGTATTTACTTGGATATACTTGTGTAGAATTGTCTAGGTTGTTTAGTTGCTTACCTTGCTTAGTCTTGTTAGCTCCTAGTTGTAATCTAGTTAGAATTGCTTGTTCACCTAGGAGTAAACTAGCGACATAGCCTTTGAGTGGATTAGAGACAATAGAATTGACTTGAGGCTTGCATAGATAGCTTGTTGCATTGCTTAATAGCTTCGCCATCTTATTTACTAATCCGGGTGCTTAGTGTTGTTGCAAGAATTTTTAATAGGCTATTCACCCCCCCTCTAGCCATTAGGACCTTTCATCAGCAACAACCACACTGCACTAGCCAGTAAGGGCAGGTACATTGCTACACGTAAGCGGTCTCATAGGTCGTCTCATGCATCGCCACGTAGGATTTTTGATGATGTGGAGGAAAGAGAGAGGTGAGATATAATGAGGTAGTTGCTTCGCGAAACATTGACCTCATGGGCTAGAATTTAGGACTATGAGACAACTATTTTACCATTGTATGAGTTATTGTCGTCATGCACCTCACAATCCTATTTTTACTCTCTCCATAAATTAAGGAAATGCGCATTGCTACGAGACAACTTAGAAAGACAACCATTGTACACGTAGTCTATTAAGTCGTCTTAAATTACGTGGCACTATATGAGACTAGTTATAAGACAACACCAATGTACTTGCCCTAAGCTTGGCTTCTTTCTCGTAAGAAGGACACTCCCAAGTGCCATAAATAGGGGTAGACAGGGAAAACTTATCCCTAATTAATGACTCATTGGTATGCACAATCATGTCCTAAATGACTTCTAATACCAGCCCGGAGGGAGTACGCCCTACTCCCTCTGTATTGGTAAAGGAAGTCATCTAGGATAGCGACACGGTCTACAAAACACAACTTTGATCTCTTGTTATTATAAAAAAGCTTTATGGTCCGTTTGGATGTTGGTATTGAAGGCCGAAATTGGGAATTGGCATTGACTTCACCAAATACCACTTGTTTGGATGTCCTCAGAATTGGAATTGGAAACTTAATCCAATACCGAGCGGTATTCACTCCCCACCTCAGAATTGCTTGGCATTCGTTCTCCCTGCCTCGTCTCATCTCCATGTTCTCGTCCCTTCCTCTTCACGCGCCGCCTTCCACCACCGGACCGACGCCCCCCTCCACGGCACGCCGCCCTCCACCGCCGGACGACCGCCCCCGCCCTCCACCGCCGGGACGACCTCCCCCATGGCCGGGCGGGGTCAAGGTTCCCCCATGGCCGGGGGTCGAGCTCCCCCATGGTCGGCATGGACGAGGTTCCCCATCGCCGGGGTCGAAGCCCCCCACATGGCCGGGCGGGGTCGAAGCTCCCCATGGCCGGCGGGGTCGAGGGCCCTCCATGGTCGGTGGGGTCGAGCCCCTCCATGGCGCCGGCGGGTCGAAGCTACGCCATGGCCGGGCTGGGTCAAGCTTTGCCTCTACCATCCGGGGTGGGGATTGGGGAAGAAGACTGAATTTCTACATGTGTACATCCAAACAGAAATTGGCATTTGAGGTGTCTCTCTGATTCCGGATACTAAATTCATCTACAACCAAACAACAGAATTGGTATTTTATTCATTTCCAATACTGCCTTGATTTGGTATTGAAGCCAATTTAATTCCGTGTCTCCAATACATACATCCAAACGGGCCCTTATGGAAATGTGATATATGTATACTTTTTATGAAAATGTTTCTATTGATATAATTTTCACAAACTCAACAACTTAAAAGTTATTAATGATTTATATTCTCAATGTTTGACTTAAACCTTATCCAAAACCACTTGCTTTACCGATACGGAGGGAGTACAAAAGATGACAGAGGGATTCGTACATATTTACAAAGCAAGAATATCAATGAACAGAATATGCCAACGACAACACCATTGATATGAATAAAAGCTAAGGGTTGATCATCATGACTAAAAAACAGAAAAATCAAATAAATTTTCACAATAAAAGCTAGGGGCCCGCACCGCAATGCAATCGACCATTAACCGTTATTTTCACAATCGGTTAACAAAAAAATCACCCAAACTAAAAAACATACTACTACAAACAAATTTTTCTCATAGTGTTTTGACTAATTAAAAATCAAAGAGAGAAGCTCACAACATTAATCGATAAAAACGTCAATCAAACTCGAAAAAGCAAACAAAATTCTCAAAGCAAAGCAAAGATTCACCATATAGTAAAATCTCCCGGTTGGCCACTTCCTTTGTCCCATGACGTATTCACCAACCCACAATTTCTCTGTCTAATTCAAATCTAATGGAAGGAGAAGAATGTTCGCAATTTCTCTATCTAATTTAGTCTAATGTAAGGAGAAGAATGTTCTCCATTAGCTTATATGTTAATGTCTCAAATTGCCCCGACTAAGATTCACTCTTGATACTTCGTTAGAGAGTCTCAGATAGTAAGAATCTATCCCAACAACCTTTCTTCATTCGCTTTTATTACTTCGTTAGATGTTGGAATTTAGATGTTAAATGGGCTTGGCACAAATAACAAATTCTAAAATTCCTAAAGAAATCTCAAAGGCCCATTCATGAAGTGCAAAAGGAGGGAGTCCAATTCCTTTAGTACCACCTTGCTAGTGGAAGGTGGAGGAACCAACTTAAATAGGAAAGTGGTTCTCATATTCTCAAGTCTAGTGTGAGAAGGAGAAAGGGAACTCCACGCGCGCGCTCGCCGGGCCGGGTGTGGCGTGGCGAAGGGCGCGCACGCACGACATGCGCGTGAATGGTCCGCCGAAATCCGGCTCCCCCCTTGCGGTGGTGCGGTCTCTAAACGAATACAAACAACAGAGTCCTAACCAGTTTAGATCGTGACTGTGTCACGAGGTCAGTCTACCCGGACTATATAAGCAGACCACCGACCACACTAAACGTATCCAATCCAAAGCTTAGGGTTTTGCCTCTTCTCGTTGCTGCGCCGCCGTTGCCAAGTCTCCAGCCCGATCGTTCGCGTGCACTAGCGACCGGGTGAGTAGGTCTCCGGAACCATCATCTTTGTGATCCTGCACCGGGAGAAGGCGAATAAGGTTTTTGGGAAGCTTGTGCTCTCCCGATCTTCATCACGGCTCGCCTTAGGGAAGGACACGCGGAGGACCGTCCCAGCGCCATCTTCATCGACAACTTCTTCGTCTTCTTCAGCAGCCACTGATCGACGACAGCGATGACGACCTGGAGGACCTCGGCTTCGCTTTCAGGAACCTCTCCATTACGTTGTCCTCAACGTCAGCCAGGTATTCTCAAGATCCAATCTTCGTGTTAGTCATATTCAATCTATCCAATCTATCTGGTGTGCTAGTTGTGCTTACACTTGTTGTCTCGATGATGCTATGCTATTTGCCATTGAATCATGTTATGATCGCTGATTTACTTTTATGCTATGCTAGTATGCTTCACATGCTTTATCTAATAGATCAGTTTGTCATGATTTATATTACGGAATTAATCTAAAAATTGTCTAATATTTTAACATTAGAGAGTCTCGCACAATAAGAATCTTTTAGAAGAACTTCCCTTCATTCGGTCGGATCACGAAGGCAACCCGCCCATCGCCGGGTTGTCTCAAGAGAACGTTAAAATGACGAAGTGTCATTAGTGCCCTACGACTTGGGCTATTCTCTAGTGACACTGAGCATTCTGAGATTTCGAAAAATATGCAACTGGCAGAGCAAAGAAAGACTGTAACTTCACTGACAAGCATTTGACACTACTGAGAGTTTTCACTAGAAAAGCAACAGTTGCGCAGCTTGATAGCACCACGAAACATTTGGGTTCAAAGCAATTTCATCTTCTGTAAACATCTTAACAAACTATGCTAGAACTACGAGGATTGAGGATCTAATAACTTGATGAATTGAATTGTGATTGATGCCTTTTGCCTAGAGGGTGGAGGTCAACTTATATAGAGGTTGATGAAACATTTTTTAGAAAATAGTCCGATTATTGAGTGAAACATATTTTGAGATAACAATCTGGTTCTTGATCAAGTTGAATGTTTGAAGTGTTTGGGAGGTGCATGTCTTTGTTTGAATCGATTGCCACAAACATTTGGGTATTTAGGGGTTCTTGGACTTGTGGATGACTCAGTGTTATATGTCTTTTTGATTAATGTTTTTGATTTGACTAACCAAGATATCTACTCCCTCCGCCCCATCGAAGTTTGTCACCCTGAACTCGTGCCATCTTCTTCGATGCTTCGTCTTATTCAAAATTTTTGCACAAATATAATTTATTTTGTTACGACTTATTTTATCAATGAAGATACTTGAATATTGATTAATTTATTTTATGATTTGCATAAATATTTTGAATAAGACGGATAGTCAAACATGAAGTTCAAAAGTCAAAAACGACGAACTCCATGGGACCGAGAAGGAGTATGCCCTAACTATGGTGGAACTATAAGGATTGAGAATGTGATGATTTGTTGAATTGAATTGTGATTGATGTCTTTAACCCAAAGGGTGAAGGTCGACTTATATAGGGTTTGAGATGCAATCCCTAAGACGGTGGATAACCAACGTTGGAAGGTGGGAGGCTGATGAGTGGGCCACAAGCCAGCCAGCCTAGTGGTGGGGCCTACTAAACCCACTTGTCATCCTCTCCTCAGCGTTGGCGTGGTGGCTTCTGGTGTCTTCCAAATCCTTCCCACATTGGTGCCCGTTCCGAATATGCTCTTTATGTTGATGTTTTGGATATTTTTAATTTGATTCTTCTCCTACTTAATCCCTATAGAGACACAAAATTTTGCTTAAAAGAAACACCTCCTGGAGAGGGATATATGTCCTAAATCATAAAAACTAAATAAAAGTGGGTGTCTTGGGTATGCTATTGTATACAAAGTAAATTAAATGGACAACAAACTTAGGGAACTCGATATTTTTTAATTCTTTAAATAACTACAAAGCACACATTCCCACTTGAAGATTATATTTCGCCGCGCCTAATCCATCCAGGTACAGGTCAACATTTAGTTTTTGGTTCCCGTGGCCTCGTGAAGTCGTCAGATTAATTACATCGACGATGTTGGAATGGAGAAAACCTCGATTAAGCTACACAAATGGTTATCTTCTTATAATTTGTATAAAAAATCATGAACATTGAGATGGTTTCACGTATTTTCACACGTAGGATGCATACAAACCGGAGAATCTCCATAAAAGATTCAGAAAGTTAAGAATGATTCTATAACATTTCAAGCATCGTATGTGACAACTTGAACGAAACCTTGTAAAAATTTTATCACACCCTCTACAAATGGATCTCCTTAAAATTTTGAACATTTTGTTTCATGATTTTCGTATTTCATTTGATGTTTATAGAATTTAAAAAAAAGTTCACCCGTAAAGTATGTGGTCATGTATTGTGAACAAGATGTTCAAAATTTTTGGTCTATTTTTGAGTACGGCCTCACATTGCACTCATGAACATGAATATATTTTTTTGCTTTCAAGTAATTGCAACATTCGATACACTGTAGTTCAAACTAGCCTTATCCCAAAAAATTGAATTAAATAAAATAGATTAATATACAAACAGTTCGGGCAATGTACGAAATTTGAACATGAAGTACCAAGCACCGTAAGAGGACTATAGAAAAAAAAAACTTTAGAGGTCAAAAAAAAAAAAAATTGCCGAAAGTGTTGGGGTTTGACACTTTCGACAAACCTTCTCTTTTGCCGAGTTCCGGCTACATCGAGTGCCTCAATCCGAAACTTCGGCAGAGAGCATTTCAAGTTTTTAGAACAAGAGGGAAAGAAAGAGAAAAAAAAAAAAAAAGATTGTCGAGTATCGTCCCCTCGTGCTTGCTTCCTTCCCAAATTCCCATTGATTCGATTCGTCTAGTTATCCTAGGGATCCTCTTGGACCTGACATGCTTGCCCATGGCATGCAAGCCTATTGCTTCTTCCCCGGGAATCAGCTGGGATGGCGTTGACATGCGCTAAGTGTGGCTGCCCGCGAATAAAGATGGCGCGGATCGGGTTCGGGGTGGGTATCCGTGGGTTTCGGCTTTTGGGTTTGGTCTTTTTGGTTTTTTCGACCCACGGTTTTGAGGTTTGGGTTCGGGTTTGGTTGCGGGTTTAGCTTTTCACTCGCGGATATCCAATGGATATCGGAAATAAATCATTTGGAATTAAAAGTCATGTTTTACAATATGTTAATAATAATTTGTTTACTTACAACAACAACAACATAGCCTTTAGTCCCAAGCTAGTTGGGGTAGGCTAGAGATGAAACCCATATGAAACAATTATAAAAGAACATTAGAAAGGCCGAAGACAAAAAGATAAAGATAGGGTAGATAGAAAAGGAAACAAAGTCATGGTTCAGGCACGTTGATAGCTAGCCTCCATGGGCTCCTGTCCCAAAGCTAAATCCTTGGAGATATTCCACTCCTTAAGGTCTCTCTTAACCGACTCGTCCCAAGTCAGTCTAGGTCGACCTCTACCTCTCTTTACATTATCTACCCGCTCTAGAACTCCACTACGCACCGGCGCCTCAGGAGGCCTCCGTTGAACATGTCCAAACCATCTCAACCGATGTTGAATCAATTTCTCCTCGATAGGAGCCACCCGACCCTATCCCGAATATCTTCATTCGAACTCTATCCCTTCTAGTATGCCCCAAAAACCAACGCAACATACGCATCTCGGTCATGCTCATTTATTTGGGCGTGTCGCCTTTTTGTAGGCCAACATTCAGCACCATATAGCATCGCCAAGGGCGAATCGCTGTCCTATAGAACTTCCCTTTCGCTTTTGTGGCACCCTCTTGTCACATAGGATGCGAAGCTTGACGCCACTTTAGCCAACCTCTTTGCGATTCTATGTCTAACATCTTCATCAATGTCGCCATCCTTCTGTAGCATAGATCCTAAATACCGAAAAGTTTCCTTCTTGGCCACCACTTGTCCATCCAGGGTAACGTCCCCATCCTCGTGCCTAGTCGGGCTAAAGTCGCACATCATATACTCGGTCTTGGTCCTACTCAGTCGAACCCTTCGACTCTAGCGTGTGCCTCCACAACTCCAACTTCCTATTTACCCCTGCTCTACTCTCGTCCACTAGCACCACATCATCAGCAAAGAGCATACACCAAGGGATATCACCCTGTATATCCCTTGTGACCTCATCCATCACCGAGTAAATAAATAAGGGCTCGAGTCTTGACCCTTGATGTAGTCCTATGTTAATTGAAAAGTCATTTGGTATCGCCATCACATGTTCGAACACATGTCGTCGCATCCTTGTACATATCCTTGATGAGGGTAATGTACTTAGTTGGGACTTTGTGTTTTTCCAAATCCCACCACATGACGTTTCTCGATAAATAATTTGTTTACTTAGATTATTAAATTTATTCAAAATTGAATCATGAAAATATTTATTATTTGTTTCCTCTTGTTTGTACATGTGAACATGTGAGCCGTATGTGCCGGCCCAGGCCTACTTTCAGTAACGCATTTCTTCTATAAAAAAAATCTATTTGATAATCCCTTATCCACACCACACCTGCACTGCAAAACAAATCGTCCGTCGTCCTTTTCCAGTTACCCTCCAATGGCCGCGCAAGCCATCTCCCTCTCGCTCCCCGACGCCGACCACCCACCACCACCATGCCAAACCTCCACCCCCGCCGCTCCACCGCGCCCATGCCCCTCCGCCTCACCTCCTCCTCAAAGCCGGCTCGCTCCCGGAGGCGCTGCGAGGCGTGGACTCCTTCCGCGACGGGCGGCTCCTGGTCTCCCTCCTGCGGCAGTGCGCGGACCTCCTCCACGGTGACGAGGACACCGAGCGCGTCTCCGCGGCACGGCACTTCGCGCCGCAGCTGCATTCTCTGGCCGTCCGCGCGGGCCACGCGCGGGACCCGCGTGTCGCGTGCGCGCTCGCCGACCTCCTCGTGCGCCTGGGCCGCGGGGCGTCGGCCCGGCGCCTGCTCGAGGAAACGACGACGGAGAATGAGGAGGAGCAGGACGCGGTGCTATGGAACAAGCGCGTTGCCATGCTCGCCGAGGCGGAGGAGTGGGGCGACGCGATCGCCGCGTTCGGGGAGATGCGTGCGCGCGGGGTGGCTCCCGACGGTTATGCGTGCGCGCGGGCGCTCCACGCGTGCGGCCGCGCGGGGCGCTGCGCGAGGGGCAGGCCGTGCACGCGCACGCCGCCAAGGTGGGTCACGTCGCCGCGCACCCGCTCGTGCCGGGCTTTCTCGCCGGCATGTACGCCGAGAGCGCGGACGTGGGCGCGGCCAGGCGGGTGCTCGAGACGGAGGACGCGCCGCCCGTCGCGTGGAATGTCGTCGTCGCCTGCTGTGCGCGCCTGGGGCTCGTGGAGGACGCGCTGGACCTCGCCCAGCGCATGGCGAGGTCGGAACGGCTCGAGCCCAGCCTGGCAACGTGGAACGCCGTGCTGTCTGGCTGCGCGCGCCATGGGCGCGACCGGGAAGCGTTCGGCGTTGTTAGGAGCATGCTGGATCAGGGGCTGCGACCGGACTCCAGCTCCATGTCGAGCCTGCTCAAGTCTGTGGCCAGCTTGGGGCTTCTTGCCCATGGCATGGAAGCCCATTGCTTCTTCCTCAGGAATCAGCTCGAGCCGGACGTGTACACTGGGACGGCGTTCGTTGACATGTACGCCAAGTGTGGCCGCCTCGAATACGCCCAGAAGGTGTTCGACACGCTGGAGCTTAGGAACATCACCACATGGAACTCACTGGTTGCAGGCTATGCGAACGCTGGTCAGTTTGACCATGCACTGGACCTTGTGGAGGAGATGAAGAGGAGCAGGCTTGATCCTGATGTAACCACTTGGAATGGGCTCATCAATGGTTATTCGATGAACGGTCTGAGTTCGCAGGCTGTGCTGCTGCTCCGGCAGTTCAAGGCGATTGGTTTGACACCCAATGTGGTTTCTTGGACTTCGCTGATCTCTGGGAGCTGCCACAATGGAGATTATGAAGATTCGTTCTACTTCTTTAGTGAGATGCAGAAGGACAATGTCCAGCCCAGCGTGGTTACAATGTCGGTCTTGCTGCGGGCTTGTGCAGGGCTTGCTTTGCTGAAGAAAGGGAAGGAGCTACATTGCTTTGCGCTGCGAAGAGCGTATGATCATGACATGGTTGTTGGAACAGCGCTAATTGACATGTACTCCAAGTCAGGAAACCTGGCAAGTGCAAAGCGGATATTCGAAAGGATTCAGGAGAACAATCTGGTGTCTTGCAATGCGATGCTCACTGGACTAGCAGCCCATGGGCAGGGCCATGAGGCAATAGCGCTGTTCCACGACATGTGCAATTCAGGATTGAAGCCAGACAGTATAACCTTCACAGCACTGCTTACTGCTTGCAGATCAATGGAGTTGATCACTGAAGGGTGGGAGTATTTCGATAGCATAGAAAGCAGATATGGCGTGACACCGACCGTTGAGAACTATGCATGCATGGTTGACCTGCTGGCAAGGTGCGGCTACCTGGATGAAGCGATGGACTTCATCAATAAGTCACCATTCAAGTCAGCAGCAAGCTTATGGGGAGCACTTCTCACAGGTTGCACAGTACATGGAAATCTTGCTCTTGCTGAGGCAGCTGCAAGGAAATTGTTCAAACTAGAGCCATACAACTCAGCCAACTACTTGCAGATGGTGAGCTTGTACGAACATGAGCAGATGTTTGATGAAGCTGAGAGCCTCAAGTACGCAATGAAAGCAAGAGCACTGGATACTCGACCTGGGTGGAGCTGGATACAGATTGAGCAAAGTATCCATGTGTTTGAAGTCGAGGGGAAGCCGCATCCGGATACTGCAGAGATATATGAAGAACTGATTCGTTTGGTTTTGCAGATCAGAAAGGCAGGATATGTGCCAGACACTTGCTGCATAGTGTATAACGTTCCAGAAGAAGAGAAGGAGAAGCTGCTGCTGAGCCATACTGAGAAGCTAGCTATCACTTATGGGTTGATCCATTCAGACGCAAGCAGGGTGCCCATCAGGGTGATCAAGAACACCAGGATGTGCAATGACTGCCATGAGGTGGCCAAACATATCTCTGCTCTATGCGAGCGGCAAATTATTCTTCGAGATGCCGATAGGTTTCACCATTTTACAGATGGGAAATGCTCTTGCAATGATTGCTGGTAAATAATGCATGGCACACAATGTTAAAGGTTGGACTATTCTCTGCAAGTAGTAGATTTAAGAAGTAATTCCATCCAATCAGACCTGTCAGCTGAATTGCAGAAGAGTTTGCCAAGTAACAAATGAGCTGACTATCCCTGTGAATGAACAAGGTAATAAATCAACGGATCACAATGGATCGTTGGTTCCGTTACAATTCCAGTTAGTCAGTAACCATTTCCGCTGAACAAAAGGGAAAGGGAGAAATGCTGGCATCTTTATTGCTATGGGAGAAATTTCTATGCCTAAGTGAAACTGAGAATAACAATATTCACTTGGCAAAATCAGAGCTAACTTGTACAGAAACCTGTCTCAGATGTACTAGCAAGCTCTGTACATGGTGATGGCTGCACATCAAGCGCGCTGCCACTGACGGCTCGGCATTTCCATGGCCCAATGGATGCACTGCCATAGAGCTTTACATTTGAGAGGCATATGTTACTGAAAACCGAGTTCCTGATGCCCCTTATCAGCCCAGCTTGCCGAATGTTCTGACCCAAAACATTCTTAATCGTCAAGCTATCGACAACAGGAAGCACACTTGGGTTGTAGGATGCATCAGGGTGGCCCCCAACATCGCCGGAGATCCTCAAACCGTACCGAGCTCCATTCAAGGTCACTTCAGAGACGGTGATGTTCCGGATGAATCCTCCCCTTCCGGAGTTTGTCTTGATATGGATCCCAACACCCATGCTGAAGAGATTCAGGTGCTCGACAAAGACGTTCTCCACTCCACCAGAGGTCTCGCTTCCAACTGCAAAGCCAGCAAATGGCCCGGACCCCGTTATCCTCCGGATGGTTATGCCAGAGCTTGGACGGCCAAAAGCAATGCCATACTCATCCCAGCCACTCTTGATGGAAATCAGGTCATCGCCCGCCGAAATATAGGAGTCCTCGATGCAGACATTGCTGCTTGAATCTGCAGGTGCACGATAATGTAGATGTAACTTCATTAATTGTCAGGCGTACGCATATTTTGCTCAGAATTAGTATTTACAAAGCAATTGAAGCGTCCGTTACCTAGATCGATTCCATCGGTGTTTGGGGAGTCATGTGGTGCCAACACAGTAACGTTTGCTATCACTACATTGCTGCATACACACACATAAAAAGTGAAGAAGCACTCATTTAGAAGGGCTGTGGTTTGTTTTGACCCTTTTTAACTGTCTGGCTGACATTGGGATCAACATCAATGTTCAGTTAACCAGGTGCCTGTAAGTTGTGTGTCGACATTCATGCTAATTTTATTGCTTAATTAACTAATGTTCGTTCATGAAAGTAAACTATTATTTGTTTCAAAAAAAAAAAAAAAAAAAACTGTAGCCTGTCAAGGCGCTGAGCTGAAGCCTTGCTGTGAACAGGCAAAAACAAGCTAGCAGTTGGACTGAAAAATGTGTCTCCCCTCCCTCTTTGTAAAGACAGGCGATCCATTCGCAGTGCTCACCTGCAGTAAACCGGGTGGATGTTCCAAAACGGCGAGTCCTGGAAGACGACGTCGAAGACGACGACGTCGGTGGAGTACATGAGCTCCAGCAGGTGCGGCCTCGTGAATGGCAGCGTGCGCTTCTTCCACATGTCCCACCACACGCTGCCTTGCCCGTCAATGGTGCCGTTCTCACCTGCCCATGAACGCCAAGCTTTCAGTCTGAATCGTTCAGGTACCTGAGCACACTAAGTAATAACCGTACCAGCAAGAACCTGTGATGAAGACGTCCTGGAGACCGTGGCCATGGATCAAGCTCATGTACCTCCCTCCAGGCAGCTCCCGCCCTCTCCCGTACGACGGCAGCGGGTCGATGAGCGGCCAGCTCGACGTGTCCTGTTCCACGCAGGCTTAGCTCGATGGTACCAAGGCATGACGGCGACCAAGACGAAGAAGAGCAATGGCCGTGCCGTACCTGGGTGGCGCGGATGACGGCGCCGCGGGCGAGGAAGAGCGTCATGTGGGAGGTGAGGTTGAAGGGGCCCGTGAGCCACACCCCGGGCGGCACGTACAGCAGCGTACCGCCCGCGCGCCGCGGCGGCGCTCGATGCGCGCCACGGCGCTCGCGAACGCGCCCGTGTTGAGCGTCTGCCCGTCCCCGCGCCCGCCGAAGCTGGCCACGGACATCCACGCCCCGCGCCGCGGCACCGGCCCCGACCAGCACGTCTCCTGCGCCGCCGCCGACGACGACAGCAGCGCCACCGCAACCGCGAGCAGGCGCAGCGCCGGCGGCATCCTTGTTTCTTGGCGGCGCGCGGCGCGCGCGCGCGGGCGCTGGCAGTGTGTGTGTGAGGCGACGCGACGAGCAGGAGGGTACAAGGCGCAAAAGCTGCTGCGTCCTGGCTTCTGCGTGGATGTAAATGCGGTTGTTGTTTTGCCTGCAATTGACAAGCTCACAGCGCCATGGATGGCAGCAGTGGCACACTGGTCACTGGGCACTGGCACGGCAGTGTCGGCATACCTGTGTGCGTGAGCTGGCGCCGGCGGCCCCATGGCTGTGTAGGATCCAGAGTACAGTCGTCGTCCATTCCAGACTTCCCGTCCTGTCTGTCTCATCACGTTAATAGTAATCCGTCAGGACCAAAATTACTTCACCTCTAGGGCTCTAACTTTTCAAATAAATCAAACTTTTTCTTAAATTCGATGACTAAATTTGATAGTTTATATTATCAACATTAATATTTTAATACATTTACTATAAAAATTTATATTAATTTAAATATACTTATTAGACAACATAAATGTACAGTAGTATATTGTGTGTGTATATTTGGTTTTTTTTTTTTAAAAAAAATGACATATTGCACAAACAAAATGTGTAGTGGTAGTAGTTATGGGTCGGATGTAGTATGCTTTTTTTTTTTTTTTGTGCATTCACGTTTTTACGGTTTACAGTAATCAATTTTGTTTCTGTGCAAGTGCAGGCGTGCAGTGATGGTACAAATAAATACAGACGGTACAACGTACAACGGTATACTACATGGTCCAACGGGAAGCCAAAATTCTTGTCAAAAAAAAAAACATTAAGCCAAACCATGGTGCTCCAACGGCCATTGCTTTCATGATCTCAAACGCCATTACTGAAACCAAATCCCCCGTGCTGGTGCTGCTGCTTGTACCTGTACGGACCCGCTCAGATGGTTGTTGCTCTGCTAAGCAAGGCAAGGCGATTAAAGTCACCTTCATGCCGTGTAATCTCTGGCACCTACTCTATTTCAAATTGTGAGTATTTTGGCTTTTCATTCGAGTTACATTGTTTTTCTAAGCATCTATTGCGCTATGTTTAGACATATAGTAATTTTTTGTATTTAGAAAAATCAACGACTTATAATTTGGAATTATTAAACTATTATCTAATATTTCCATATGCTGCCACAAGTTCTTAAGGATCCTAGCACAAGAGCGGAAGAATGTTTTGATGTCGCCAAGCTAGCACGTAGTAGGTGCACGGAAGCCCATATGAGTTATATGTGGGTGCCTGCCGATCCGTAGTCCATGAAAATCAGTAGAGGTTAATGAACCATGTGCCCCTATTACTCCAACGCTGTGGCCTGCACCCTGCACCATCCCAGCTGCAGCAGATCTGTTGCTGCAGATGCCTCGGTGAGAGATTTTTGGGCAGTGATCAGTGACCACCACCACGTTTTTACTGAATGTTCGTCCTTGGCTGTGCAATGACTTTGATCTGTAACATGCAGTGAAGTGGAGGTATAATAATAATGACCATGATGATGATGCCGACGATTTAGCGTCTCCACGGGATACCATTTACGTATCCTGCACTGCACATCCTACGGATCTTGCTCTGCAGAGCAACCTCAAGGTCTTCAGTAGACACCGGCTGGATTGGATACAAAATCGGTCCGTGGAGGGGGCATACCAAAATGGACCATGATCCCTGCACCTCACAGAATTAACTCTCTCATTGATACAACGGCAACTACAAGTCTACAACAATGCCGGGTAGGCTGAACACACGATAAGCATGCAAATGGGCAGCGCTGCCACGGGTAACCAACCAGACTGATGGTAGAACCAAAATTAGGGGCATATATAGACAGGCAACGAACATCAACTCCTTTTCTGAAGTACCAGCCGCGGGGGCCACCATATGGATGGGGCCCAGCAAAATCCGGCTCAAGGTAAAAAGGACCCCGACAACACGTATAACCAACAACAAATGGAATCAACTCTTGTCGCCTCCAGGGACCGAGCCGTAGCTCGGTTGGCAAAGCCCTCCAGGTGCGGAGGCTGCCGATCAGAGTTCGAGTCCGCTCGAACGCTGATTTTTCCCACCGGAAACAGTATGTTTCCTAAATAATTTCAGACGAGCCTCTCAACGCGTGGAGCCACAAAGGGATTGCGATGCGCCCATCGCCGGAGCCTCGACGACTCTAGTTATCTCTCCAAAAGGACGCGTCCTGGTTTCTGTGTATAGTTGTAGGTCTGGCTGTATACTTGTGGTGTGTGTGAGGTGTGCGTGTGTGTGGTGTAGGTGTGTGTACGTATATGGGCCAGATGGATGGGGTGTATATCAGGATGATGAGAGGTGTCAAAAAAAAAAAAAAAAAAAACTCTTGTCGCCTCCAGGCGAGGAGGGAATCGCCGCTGCCGCTGCCGCTGCCGCTGATGCTCGGCTTGTCATGCTGGAACTTCACCACGATGCACGTGATGTTATCGCCACTTCCGCGGGAGAATGCAGTCTCTGTCAGCTTCCGGGCTGCTGCCTCAGGTTCCTCCTCCATCTTCACAAGTGAAACCGCATCCTGTGGGAACAAGATGTGACGGTCAGTCAAGCATCATCATAAGGATTCTGTGCACCATTACCAAGAAGCTCAATAAGGAAAGCTCTGTAGGTTTTTCCCCAGCACAGCAAGGATTGTCACAGCAGTATACATTCAAGCAATACTAACGCACACAATACCACCAACTCTGAGCACCAAGGGCACACCAGGTTGGGGCAGCACCGCAAAATCACCACAACCCCCTCCCCCCTCCCTCCCCAAAAAAAAAAAAAAAAAAAAAAAAAAAAACTAAACGCTTAAACCAGCTCGACACACAACACACTCAGATATTAACTACAGCAGTTGAAAACAAACTCATATCCTGTTCTGAAAACACAATAAGGTACCTACAATTTTGTTCTGCAATGTGCAAACGATTACGGCCAAGCCAAAAAAAAAAAAAAAAAAATCACTCAGACAAGAGGGGTCATCATTTAAATGCAATGTGGTATGTCAAAATGGTACAGCAAATTTATGTAATTCAAGCAGAAAGTTTATCAGTTAGAATAGGTGAAACTGCATCTTGAGTGAAGAAGATGAAACCATTTGCCATTTGTCATGAACACGCAATATGCATCCAAAGAGGCACAATAGAATAGTGTAAGAATACTGTCCAGCAGTACAAAGGCTTGCAAAAGCAAGGGACAAAAAGAATGGAGAGCGGATGGTACAAGTTCCATACACACCCAAACTCACTTCGTTTCACTATATTTGTCACACGCATACATAGACAGCATAACATTTGAATGATGTCTAACAATATCAATTAAATTTATGTGCTTTTTATACAATAGTAGTTAACTAGTTATTCTAGCCAATACATCAAAGAATCACTCTAATAATTGCCAAGAATTTGCATAGCTTTAGTGCCTCAAGATATTATGTAAAATGGAGGTAGTAGAACATATAAATTGATTGTTGTAAATGCAGCAGGGAAAAGAGGATAAAAAGTGGAGGGCTGTAAGGTGTTCATGGAGAGACAATGAAACCCTTGCTTATCAGGACATCACACACAATTAAGATAATATATAATTTTATATTTCAGGACATACATCCATCTAAGCTCCAAAGGCCCAACAGAAGTTAGAATTACTCCACTACGCAAATGCTCATGAAGAAAGCGTAGTAGAAGTGATATCCACACCTCTAAATACGTCAGAGATGTATATCGCAAACTGACCTCATTGAACCACATCCCACAGCCCATCACTAGCTATAATTAGGAACTCCAACTCATCAGTTATTTCTTGTTCCTGAGCCAAAAAAAAAAAGTGAACATATTAGGCCTACAATGCCACAAATTACATAAGACATGAAACATCAGTACTAAAATAAGGTGCAGATCAAGTTACCTGAATCTCAGGGTCTGCAATAACAAATTTTTTTAAGAGGCGGTTGCGAATGCCGAGACATCGCAAGTGCGCCACCTACCCTCAAGTTCCTGTAGAAGTCAACTTGCCACTATGAGCAACAATAATACAAGATCATGGCAAAGGATCGTTTTGTTCAATGATGAAACATGTAAGTGTACTTGGTGTGGTTAGTGTAGAGTTGTAGACCTTACCAGCCCACATAACTATCCCACCAGCACTCTCAATTCGTTTTCTCTCATCACTTCTGTTCGGCTTGTGATCTTCGGAGGCGCAATAGCTGTGAAAAGGAGGCAACATGATGTTTTACAAACA
Organism: Hyparrhenia diplandra; assembly: GCA_015847255.1. Lineage (NCBI taxonomy): Eukaryota > Viridiplantae > Streptophyta > Magnoliopsida > Poales > Poaceae > Hyparrhenia > Hyparrhenia diplandra. The sequence goes on from JADLZK010010289.1 coordinate 120,325, forward strand.
CTTCAACAGACAACTACATCTGGATTATAGACAAGACCTGCCACAAGATATCCCAATGATACAGGAAGAGAAATAATGGTGCCCATGAAACAATTAAAATTACTTGCACCATTTTGAGTATCCATATTATGCTGTGTGAAATAACTTGATAGTTGATACATGCCCAACAAGTGATTCACTTAGAAACTGAACACTGAATTGGTCAAAGCAATACTATTTATTATAAATACAGTATTCTTCACAAACATTACGTTCTCACAAACCAATTTGAGATTTCGAGCAAAAATCCATCTGGCCTAAGGCATGTAATTTTTATTTCATTTGTGATGTTTTATCGAAGGAAGGGCGGCCATAGTGCAGGTGGTAGTGCTCTACCGCCTGCGCACATTGCACAGGTGCGGGGGAAGGCTTGGTGCTAAACACCCTTCTCCGGACCCCAGCGCAGTGTGGGAGCCTATGGCACTGGGTACGCCCCCTTGAGATGTTTTATCGAAGGTGACATACTGAGCAACATGTTTCAACTTTTATACAACGTCCAGCTTAGAAAAGTTTATAAATCATAACGCACTATCAATCAGCATAAACATAGTCCATAGTCCTAATGATACTAAATATGCAATGATACATCTTTAAATTTCTGATATAGAAGACTCTGCATGCTGACAAGCTGGAAACAGACAGAATCACAAATACTCAATGAACCAAATCATTTTCATCTAAGTAGCAGATAGTTTCCAAATAAAATCACCTTTGCCAGCCTTTGATATGACAGCTCTTGAGTCTCCAACATTTGCCACATAAAGATGGTCACCAACCATCACTGCTGTTGATGCCGTTGACCCATCATCTCTATGTGTATTCCTTTCAGCATCCAAAAACTCTGAATCGGTCTTCTTATATGTTTCACCTACAAGATGCCATTAATCAGGTGGCGACTGGGTGACTTAATGGTCAATGGGTAATTGGAAATGCTATGCGCAATATCATACTTATTGCTAGTTTTGTATTTGTCATGAACTCCGGATGTTTCATGAGGTTCTCAAACAAGTGCTCCTTCAAATACTCAGCAGCACGTGAACCGCCATGACCTGCGAGAATATAAATGCTTTAGATAGATTAGATAGATGCACTGAGAGACAACAGTAAGTCTAGAAGAACAAATCTCTAACCATCAAAAATTCCGAAGAGATTTATTTGTTTATCATCAATTTTAGATGATTTTATATCATAGAAATCTTCCATGCTTGCCCTTTTTCCTCTAAAACTTGAATATCCACAATTCAGCGTTCCATCAACACTGCAAATCAGTCAAACATGAACAAGACTTATTGTCAATATATTTTTGACAAAAAAAAAAAGATTGCACATATCTATTGTGAAATCACTAATAGGTTCTGATATATAGGTTAAAAAAAAACAGCTAGTAATTATTAACAAATGGCTCCTCCTCAAACAGAAAGCAAGCTATACATATCATTGTGTCTTATTGATAGAACAGACAAAATTGTATGAGCAACTTGATACTAAGAACTGTCATTTATTTCTTACATACTAATTGAAATTCATATTCCAAACAACAATAAGGTCAGGATTTAACAGAGGCATCTGTCGTGATTAATACAGAATCTGAAGATTGTCATCTAAACAATAATGACTTAGTAAGAACTAGTTTCTAATTTGTATTTTTGTTCTCATGCATGTAATGTAAGATGTTCACCTGCATCATATCTTAATTAATTTGCCATTGTTAAGTCAGAAATCTCTTGAGCATGCTGTACTATGTCAAAATCTCATTGAAACGAGGTCAATCATGCACATGGACGGTGTACCATCATCTCAGCGATACAGTATAAACAAAATCCTGTATTAGCACTACCTCCGTATAAGAGAAGACTCAAGAGCGGTCATCTAGCATTTTTTATCAATATGTGATTTTGACTTATATGAAGAAAAAAGTGGTGTATCAAATTCATAATGTGGTACACAGCAAACACAATTTTAGTAATGATACAGCAGTTTCCCATTTAATTTTGTTCTGATGACATAATGTGCTATGAATCAGCTAGCAGTCAGCACAACTTTAATACATTATGCTTGTCAACAATTTTTCTCGGTGCTTCTTTCTCGTAGTGGCATGTGTCTGTACCAAGCAAACAAGATTACAGCTTGGGAGCTCTCTCAAAATCATCTGTAAGCTTGAGGTCATGTTGTACGGAACTATGTGCAACTGTAAATATGGAAACCGATGTGATATTTATGCTTATAAGGACCCACAAGCCTTGTTGGGTGCATTTTTAGTGGCGGTTGCTGCCCGTTCATATAACGATTTAAAACAAGAAACTATGGAATTTGTTAGAAGTGGTGCATACTACAGTTAGCCTATTTTCTTATTTGCATGGGACCAAATTAGAATTAGCATCTGTTATGCTGCAATTTGTTAGCACACCAGCTCAATAAAAACTAAAATTCAACAAGGATAACCAACCACCAAGCTACCATGCGAAATACAGTTCCGGATAAGATGGTTCTCAGGACGCTACGTGGAGAATGCCCATACGGCTAACATCTGAAACGTTAAAAGCGCCAACATCTGTTTCATTTAGTGTATTCGATCTTGTCCGCATCACGAGCTACACGCGGACCTAAATTAAATGAACCAATGAGACCGCCAATCGAACTGATCGTCCAAGGCGTAAGCTGCATAGAAGGGCATCGGGCAGCGAGCATTACCTCTTCCATCCACCGCTCATGTAGCCAACCTCATCCACCCTCTCTCGCTCCTTCTGCCTTTCCCTCTCCTTGTCCCTCCTCTCCTTCTCCGCCCTCTCCCCATATTGATCCATCTCCCAGGGCGCCTCCACAGCCTCCCCATATTGATCCATCTCCAAGGGCGCCTCCACAGCTAGCACGGCAGCAGGAGGAGGAGCGGCAGCCTCCTGCTTCCTCTCCTCTCGTGCCACCGCGACAGACGAGACCTCGTCCTCCTCGTCCGGATGGGCCTCCAACTCGGTGTCCCCACAGCAACAGCAGGCTCTGGCGACACCTCCATTTCTCCTCCGCCCTTGACCTCCATTTCGCCGCCCTCCACCTCCACCTCCATCTCCTGCACCCCTGCCGCCGGCGCAGACGACACCTCCACTTCAGCGCCCTCCTCCATCCCAGTCCCCGTGGATGAGGCCTGCTCCGCCTCTACCTCTACCAACTCCTCCTCTTCCACCTCGCTGGCTCCCTCCTCCTCCTCCTCCTCCTCTTCCTCCTCGCCTTCCGGCACAGCGTGAGCGGGCGGCACCCCTCCAGGCTCCACCATCATCTTCCCCCGGCACGGAACCGGCGGTGCTTCAAGGGGTGGCGCACGCCGAGTCGCTTGTCGTGCGGCGACGACCTCGCGGAGGGCCTGGCGCTGACGACCACCACCACCGGCGCGGGAGACGGCTCCGACGCCGCCACCACCACCGATGCCGCCGCTGCTGACGCAGTGCTCGCCGCCGCTGTCTCCTGGTCCCGGTCCTGGTCCTGGTCCTTCACAGCACCATCGCAAACCATCTAACTCGCGGCGGGCACAAAACCTAGCAGCAGGATGCCAGCAGCAGCATCAGATGCATGCGAGTGAGCTCGGCGCGCCGGGGCCAATGGGGAGGGGGCGCTCACCTGCGGGATCCGATCGGGCGGGTGCGGAGGCGGCCGGATCGGGGAGGCGGTGGATCTGCTTGCGATGGCCCTGGATTTGAGTGGGAGGTGTGGGGCGGTGGGTGTGAGCTGGAGAGGAGGGAGGGAGGGAGAGCGTGCGTGTGCGCCTGAGGTGAGGTGAGAGATCGATCGGATGAAGGCGCTGCTGGCTCTGGCTCTCCTCCTTGCTGCCCACACCAGAAGAGGTAAGAGAAGAAGAGGAGAAGGCAGAAGCGCCCAGCACCACCTCCCACCCTCTCTTCTTTTCTTATTATTAATTATTAAAAACAAATTATTAGGAATTAATAAATATATATAGTACAAAAAATAGTAATATAATTATTTTTATAGTTTTATTTGATCTAAACTAATATATGTATTTATTTATTTTCTGCTTTTTTTATGTGCGTACGTGGCTCGAGGCGTGAGCTCCTGGGACTTTGGGAGACGGGGCAGGATGTGGTGACTAGTTACTGACGTGTGGGGGCTGTGAGCCATGGGGCCCAGGTGTAAGAAACACAGGAGTACTAGTGCGTTTTTTTTTTTTAGCAAAACTAGTGCGTTTGGTTGGGAGCGTCAGGGCGGCGTGGCCGGGGTTGTCCACGGGCTCCGCGGCGCCTTCTGGACAGGACAGCTCAAGGGGTGAATTTACCGATGGGCCGTCCATCAGGAATGTCGGTAGACGGGCCCAACTGCATAAGCTACTGTTGCGTCAGGTGTGGGTCCGCCTGTCAGTTTCTGCCTGATTTTTTCTCCATGGAGAAAACGTCTTGTTTTGGTGATTTTATTTACCTTAGAAATCTGGAGGATAAATTGCTAGCTGCTTGCTTTTGTTCGGCTCAAAATATAGTGGGAGGAATTATGTGAAATCAGTAGAGAAAAATCGTGTTGACTTGTAAAATGTAAACGGGTGGCAACATGAATCATGACGATGCGTTGATGACAAATCTTTATGAACTCAGTGGTATAGTTTCTTTTTCTACCTTTTGGCTAACTTCATTCAGCAAGTTGGTGCCGTAAACTGAATATTTTATCAAAAATTGGTCTGCCACGTCAGGACGTGCATTGTTTAATTTGACTTGTCTTTCATGGGGTTCGTAGACAAAACGAACTGACACTTCAGTTTTGGCGCGACGGATATCTCTTCCGCTCCTCGGCAGACCAAAGCAAGAATCGTGGCTGAATGCCAACGTTTTCGTTCACTTCTTCCTACATTTTCTCCATGTTTTCTTTGTTTTATAGCTTCATCTCTAATCAGCTGCGCCCAAATTCTCCAGTGGTGTCTCCTGTAGAATAGCTTGAGCCCCTTGTCCCGTTCAATCGCACTCATATGTTATAATACTAGGGGAATCCCCCCGCGCGTTGCTGCGGGAATTAAGAAAATGCAATGATCATAAGGGAAATTTTCATGAGCCTATAAGCGAAGATCGTGGAACATAACCTAAGCTCATGTAAATATTCAAATCCAGGTTACAATAATATGTCACGCAAGAAGCACTACAATTTTGAAATTTTGATGGGCACAGTTGTAGTGGAACATGGTAAGTGGTATGAACACCCCTGAGATACTTAGTAGCCTACTAAGAGCAGTCCCTTCGATGGCAGAGTGTCTTGGTGACTCCAGGGCACAAATCCTCCCCAAAGCTCTCATCTGACAGAGAGACTGTGCAGCTGATGTTTGTCGTTCAAACAGGCCTGTCAAGAAAAGAGACATTACTGTTACGAAGCTTGATATGGGATATGGTCAACGGTAGTATGTGGATCTCAATGTAGTCATATTTGATAAACTATTGTCAGACAGCTCCTATAAAGCTCATATTTACTTTGAATATAGAATTACCCTTGTATATCTTCAACCTCACCCCCTAACCCCAAATGTTCCTAAAAGGAAAACCTGATGGTATGCAACTGTGAACCATACTTTAATCCCAGTTGCAACAACACTGCATAGTACTAACTCAGGACTGACACTGATCAAATTCCAAGACTAAGTTCATGTGCATCGATCCAAGTCCACATGCATCAACAAATCTCAAAAAGTCAAAACTAATATCTGCTCCATTGGTTATCTGATACTGTGTCAGGAATCAAGAATTTCATTCGAATTTTACCTTCTCAACAACAGATAAGGAGTTCGGGTGGTGGCAGCGCCCCTTTTGGTATGATCTACAACTTCCACTGGGGTTTCCCAAGCTCGCAAACTTTACAGAAGATATAGTTTTACCCTCGGGGCAAGACAGTTGTGCTTTGGCCGGGGATGCGCCTTTGTTTGTGGCACTTTCATCCCAGGACTCCAAGTCTATGGAAGGAAAGCGCTCTGACACAAAGGAGCACACGGTTGTCACAGCTCTTCTTGAGAATGTGATCTTCGTGGGATCCCCACCCTTTTCTTCAAAGATCACAAGGATATTCCAAGGGATGAAACCATGACCGTGGGATATGGTACCTAGACCAAGCAAAGCAGATTGTGAAATACAAAATAATATAGTAATAACAATAAAATAACCGTCGTGAACTTTGCCAAATTTTGTTTCAATACCATCTCTGAGTTGGTTGTCCACAACCTGTCCTGCACTTGGTTGGATCAAATTCACCCCTATAGTTACAACTGGGAGTACACCTATTATCAATAGAACTAATCCTGGGCCAATACCTCCCGATGGCATTTCCGTTCAACCAAACCAAGCCTTTCCCCATAGACTGCATGTAAGAATGAAAATTATAGAAGCTTACCTTATACCATGTCAAAGGTTGGCTTTTCGGGTGGTTCAGATTGTGGTATCCACCGCTGGTTAACCATAATGTTCCCCTTCCAGTCCAATCTATAAATTAAAAAAAAAAAAACACACTTTCATCTCAATTTCAGGATATATATGATATATCAGCAGGGGGAGAAATATCATACTGTGTAAATAAAGATGGATCAAATATATCAAAATTCATCATGTAATTTCAGAAAAAATCTAGAATGTAAATTTGCCTAAAAATTTGAAGAATATTGGTGACAATACCTTGTATGCCCAATTATTTGAAGACAAGTCTAGGGTTCCATTTCTCACACCAGAGATGTTCACATTTGTAAAGCCCGCTCCTATCCATTCATAAGAGAATCCTGCATTCTTATAGAGTGCATAAAGTCTTAATCAATATGGTAACTTTGTACTTAAAGAAGGTCTATGTTTCTCCCTTTTTCACAGGAGTGGTGACATTGCATGCGCAAAGAATCAATGTGCAAAGATTTTTACACACAGATAACTCAATGATAATTATGTTTAGTAGCAAGCGCTTACTTGTAAACCAACAGTCATACTTAGAAGGGCAAGTTCATTCTTCCCAGTCCTCAAGTTGATAGGCAATTTCACACTGAAATTTGATTGTGAGCCATTACCATATGCGCTACCTGGAGGAAAGAGATATCCACAGCTAGTAATGATGGCAGAGCTTAATAATTACTAAGAGTGGGGAGAGAACTGTGAGACTATAAAATCCTAAATATTATCAGGTGAGGTATGTAGTTGTAATCTATTACCTTGTCGGGGTGGTGGCAGCGACATCATGCGGTGCATAGGTTTCAACAGGGCAAAAGACAATTTCAGTCACTGCAAATTAAACCAATCTAATAAGGATCACAAAATAATATGACGACAAAAAAACCTACCATGAGCAATATCAGAAGGATGTGTTACCTTTGGCTGCGATGGCAACGACAAAATGAGAGCACATGCTCATGGTGGCCTTCATATAGAGATAACAACAATGCAACTGCAACTGTAATGGATCAATAATAAGAATAATTAACCATCAATAACAGTGTTGGTGGAAGCAGTAGTGGGTGGAAGGCAGAGGGAACAGAGACATTGGAAGCTCAGAGGATTACCTTTGACATGATAGTGCGCACGATGGGGATGTGAGGTCTGTAACGGAAGATCCCCAGCCGGCCGGCGTAGGATGCTAATGGTCCGGGCAAGACGGTTGCTAAGATTCAGTCCTTTTGGGTCCACGGGCGCGGCAGCCCAGCGTGGATAACCAAGGGACGACGGCCGGCAGGCAAACACCGAGTGGATCGAAAAAGAAGAATTTGAGCCAGCGGAACGGATCCATCTGGGCGACGGGCCTAAATTGTTGCTGCGGGCGGCCAACTAACCTGGGAAGATGCATCGTCGGCGAGGAGGATGACGACCCACGCTGCTCCTCCTGGCCCTGCGCGTCGCGTCGTGGTACGGCCGGTGGGGAAGGGAAAAAAAAGCTAATTTACAATGGAAACAAATGCAAAATTTATACTCTTATAAATCTTAAAGCATAATTAGCCACACAAACAAATCAGTAATAGTAGAAAAAAACTATCTATGTGAGTAATCATGGGGAGTAACAGTATAAATGGAGTGCCATACAACTAAACAATTATCCAAATTTCTAAATAAATCTATAGATACAATTTATCCTGCTGGGAAAATGAATAGACCACATAGTTAGATACTCAATAATGCACATACAGAAAAAAAAAAAAAAAAGATATGAACCAAGGTGAACACAAAACAAAATCAAGAAAAAAATGATAGCCAGCCACGTACTCTGTTCCATCGGATGCTGAACAAATCGACGATCATGGTGGAGCGATCTCGTGGTGGATCCAGCATCGGGTCTCCTGGGAGTGGCATGCGGAACTGTTGTGGGCCACGCCTAGTGCGACGCCGGAGAAGAGAGGCTGTGGCGGGGATGCGAGCACGGCCATCTGCCGATGTCGAGCTGAAGCTGCTCGTAGAGCCTCCTCTCCAGTGCCTCCACGTTGGCCCACGCGAGGTCCGGCGCATGCGCAGGCAGCGGCCGCCGGCAGCTGAGTCTGCCCGCCCAACCCTAGGCGCGCGCGGATCCACAGCCATGACCGGCCTAGCTCCCGCGCGAGGCCTTACAGCATAGCCAAGGCGCCTTTCTCGAAAGCGGGCGACTGCGGTCCACGGACGGCAGCCCTCTGGGCCTCTACGCAGGTGCTCACGTGGCGACAGAAACGGGGAAGACGGGGGATGAAGGCGAGGGTCGGGGAAGGCCAGAAGGCGAGGGGAACGGGAAGAGGCCGCCGTTTTTATCTTCGTGCGGAGGCCAGAAGACGACGGATGCGGAGGCCACGGTTTTTTACCCTTGGTGCGTACAAAAAAAAACGGATGTGGGGATTCGGGACGCGCTTGAACGAAGCTTTCATATGTTTCAGTTTCCACTCACCGGAGCCAATCAGAAGCCTGAGAACTCCTTAAGGAGAGCTAGTGGGGATCTCCTATATAAGAGTTATAGATTTCGCAAACTAATATTTAAGTTTTATATGGTTTCATAAAGTTGGCAGAGACCATCTGGAAGACAAAAGCGCCACCGAAATGTCGTTTTTTCACATGGCTCATGTTGCAGAACAGGTTATGGACAGCATCAAGGCTCTTGCTAAGACAGTGGCCAAATGACTACTTCTGCCAGCTATGTGTGAGAAACCTAGAGACCGTGCATCACTTGTTCCTTGAGTGCAGCCGCTCCAAGACAGTTTGGGCAAAGGTAGCAGATTGGATCCATGCTCCATCACTACTGCCTGACAGATGGAACCAACATGATGATTTGGGCCAATGGTTTGTGGGGCTCAACAATGGAACTCCATCACACGGGAAAAGGGGGGTGGGGGTGCAGTCCATGGCAATGCTCACCATGTGGGAGATTTGGAAGGAACGAAACAACCGGGTTTTCAATAGGTTTGAAAGGTCGCCGGAGCAAATCTTCAACACTATCAAGATGAAGCGAGGACGTGGGTGCGGGCAGGTAACTTAGCCATTCAGGAAGTACTGCCACAGCTTGGGCACATCATAGGCCTAGTGGATGAGTTGAATAACCATGTAATTGTAAGTTAGAAACAATGTTTTTTAGGGGTGGTGTGGCTTTCTTTGTCCAGTGATCGCTTTCGCAAAATGGGCATAGCTTATGCCAACTGTTGTAATTTGTTTCCATCTCTTCTTATCAATGAAAGCAAGAACGGATCTTTCGAAAAAAAAGATTTAATATGTGACTAATGTGAGTGGAGTAAATACCCCCCCGGCAATTTTTCTTTCCTCGAGACCATAGAGAACATCGGCGTTCCCCTTCAAAACGAGGAACAGTCGATATTTCGGGAGAAAATGTGCTAGCATGTAAGTAAACTTTAAATTAGAGGGAGTATATACAGAATATATCGCCAAAACCAGCTGAGTAATAAATGTTCTGAAAGTTATACCAGATACATCGAAGAAAATGCTCTACGTTCAGTCAGGGACTCAGGGTAGAACTCAACAACATTATGAAGCACCAGCATTCAGTTTATGAATACGAAATTTGCTTGCAAAGGCCATTCCCAAAGGGGAAAAAGAATCTGTATTTCTCCACACCGCCATGGTTATCGTCGGATCCAAACAGATTCGAGAAAATGGGGGCTGAAGATTCTGATTCATTACAAGTTGCTAGAAAAGTTCTTGTAAGCCTTTCACTTTGGCCGAAGGCCAATCGTGGTCCTCATTGTCCCATTCCAATGCGTTCCACCACGATTGTGCACACTGGAGTTCTCTCAGGGATCCTGCCACCAGCTTGAGCTTCGTGAGCTTATGGCATCCAATAACTCTGAGTTTCTCCAGAAGTGGGAAATCCATTGTAATCTTTTCTGGGCTTATACTTCTCATCCTTGCCAAGTTTTCCAGCTCTAATTCCTTAAGGTTTGGGAAGATAGTCTCGATAATGAGTTGTTGGCTTGACGTTCCCTCACCTGCCATCCTTATATCTTCGCTGAAGTGTACAAGATGTTCAAGACCGTTGCAGGATGAAATTTTCAAGGAGCATAATTGCTCGAGAGTGCCACACTGCCAGACAAGCTTCACCTTAGGGAGATCCTGAAGGATAATAGTTTGGAGAGAAGGCGAGGAAGTGCCTTGGCTTGGCGCGCTCTAAGCTCTTTAGTCTGATAGCGTTCATTCTCTTGGTCAAGGTAAGGGAACCAAACCAATTGTCAATGTCCAGTGGTACATTTGGCACATCTAGACGTCTCATGCTGATAACCGAATCAGATGAACAGAGCTGCTCGTAGCTGTATTCACCTCCCGCGACGAGCACGTCCTCCAGATTGTAACGGCTAGTAATATTGATGCGCTTCAATTTATTCATGTGCCTCCAGAGGCTCGAAGGTGAGAACTGTAGGGTCCCCAATTCACTGCAGTCCTTTATGCAATGCGAGGTTCATAATCGCTACGCAAGATAGGGAGACAAATGAGAGCTTCTCGAGAGGCTGCGCGTTTGCCTGACCATATCAAGTATATGCAGATTTCTCAAGCTCTCTAGTTCACGAAGATTGACGCCTTGCCCTTGCTCGGGTTGCATCTTGATTTTTTTCTTGAGCCATTGGTTCAACCTCATGGTTGTCGGCGTCGATCCATTTCTTGTGGCGATGATCCATACATAGGACATAAAAAGAAGTAAGTAGGTTGAGCACGCCGGCGGCAACACACTCGACGTGTACGTTGGACGGCAGAAGGAACCTCAAATTCACGAGCCCCAATCCCATACGGAAGGGAATGGATAGATGTGTCATTTGAGGCAAAGATCTTTGCGGGGGTGACAAGCGGTTTGATTTCGGATGGCAATGTGGTAAGCGGATGCGTGATGTGTCTAGCAACGAGACAAGGCATGAAGCTAAAGAAACCATGGCATATTCTCTCTAGAAACCGGTTGCTCGAAGAAGCAACGTTTTCAGAATGGAGCATGTTGGTGTTTCATTCGGCTCGCGGATATCGGTCTTGGCGTCAACGATATCCTCTCTGCGTTGCTCCATCTCTTGGCCCGGGTGCTTTGACTTGTATGAGGACCTTGTTCGGACTAGCCATTTGTTCTCCATCGCCACGGTCCGGCTTCCCATAAGGCCATGGCGCGAACCATGGGGTGCATCTTAACATGGTAGTCACTGTTTGCTTCTAGTAGAGAGGAGGTCACGAATGCCAAGGATGTAATGGCCCTTGTTGTAGAGATTATCCATGTCATCGGTTGTAAAATCACTCACAAATCCTTCTGCTATCAAGTGCTCCACAAGCGATTCCTTGAGCAAGTCTCCTGTGAACAGAGAGCAATACAGGAGGCAGCTCCTGAGGTCATCGCTCCACAGGTTGTCGTAGCTCCTCTTCAAGCTAGTGAGGAGGTCGTCCCTGAAGCACTCGAGCGCCATGCGCGCCGATCGAGAAGTGCTTTGCAATGATCCTCTGCGTCAACCTCTTGCACACCATGGCTCTTGCAACCGTCATGAGCGCAAGTGGCAGGCCACCACACTGTGACACCATGTCCTTAGCTAGAGGTATGGTCTCCCTGCTCAGAACGTTGCCCACCTTGCGCTGGAACAGCTCCCAGGAGTCGCTCCCATTCAGACACTCCACCTTGATCTTCGCCGCCACGTCCATCTGGTCGCACACTTGCTCGAGCCGCGTCGTGAGCAGGACCTTGCTCTTGCCCTGGTAGCCGGGGATAGGGACGCCGAGCTCATCGAGGTTCAGGGGCTTCCACACGTCGTCCAGGAGGAGCACCATGTTCCGCTTGTGGAGGTAGGTGAAGAGCGCCAGTGCCTTCTCCTTGGCGGTCCTATCGTCATCCCACGGGAGACCGAGGCGACCCATGATAGCCCTCTGGACCGCGGCCGCGTTGTAGTCCTCGGTGACCTCCACATGGATGACGATGTCTATGCCCATGGACACCACGACGGGCAAGAGGAAGGTGTTGTTGAAGTGGCGCAGCAGCGTGGTCTTACCGACGCCCGGCATGCCGTAGATGCCGATGATGCCCCCGCATCCTCCGAAAGCATCGCGGAGCCGCGCCGAAGGGGATCGGGCTAATCAGCGGGGTCGTCGTCACCGGGAGCACCTCCGCGCGGATGAACACGGGGCGCGGCCCGACCTCGAAGGTGGATCGTTCTTTGGAGCAAGGCGGCGACTTCCGCCAGCGCATCGGCGGCCCGCTTGCCCGCCCGTAGTAGGCCGCGGGGCTCGCCACCACCGTCGGCGGCGCCCTGCTCTCCTCTGCAGGTCCGCGGCGATCTTATCCGCACGAAGCGGCGGCGGCGCCACGGCGTCCCGCCGCGGCTTACCGGTGGTCACCTCCATTCCCCGCCTCTCGCCAAGCTCACTTCTTTGCGCGCGTCGTCGCGCTTGCTCTTTAACCATCGGCCTCGCCCGAGCTGGCCGACGTGGTACTCGCGGCCAGCCGACGATGGTGGCCGGGCCTGGGAACGAGGGATGGAAAAGCGGAACACGTTGCCGATTAGGGAGAGGAACTCCATCGTGGAGAATGGAGAGGATTTGATTGAGCAAAAGAATCACCGGACACTCAGATTCTGAAGAAAGGAGGACTTGCTGAATGAAGCCGAAAGAGGGCTAGATCCAGTCGAAGTCAAGGGTCACGGATTTTCTTTTGAAAAGTACGGGGGCCGAGGCGGTGAAGAAGAAGAGAGAGGGGAGGAACCCAAGAAGAAAAAAAAAGTCAACGGATTCTTGTGGCGTGGTCGTCTTTTTTCTTTTCCTATGAAAACCACCAACTCCATTGCTCCGTCCTATGTAGAAACCGTTTGATACGAGAGCAAATTGTAAGCTAGCTATAATATAGTTTTTGTGTTATTTTTAGTTTATCTTTCAAATAGACAAAAGGTTTGCATTAAGGACTATTTTTTTTTGTTACTAGTCAGATGTCTCAGACACACCTTCTCTTTCGGCGATATTTGTGTGCATTTCTTGGTTGATTTTTTTCTCCTCCATGCCGAATATCAACTTTATATGCTCATGAGACAACGGTGAAAATAATTTAATCGTGGAGAATGGACATGAAGACGTCGGGCGTGGTTGGCGCGGGAGGCGCGTCGCTTGAAAGAGGAGCCTGATTTCAGGCGACTGCTCAATTCCGCCTTCGCAATGGGGAAAGCGGACTTGTGGTGCCCAACGCCGCCCGCCCGCCTCCCAACAGATAACGCCTTCGTCGAGTCCAGTTCACCGTCCCTCCCTGTCTTTGCCATGGCCACCCCCACAACCTCCGCCCTCCTCTTCCCCTCCCCTTCTACCTCCCGCATCCCTGCGCAGCGCGCCTCGCCGGACCGTCGGCCGGCGACTCCCCGCGCCCGCTCCGCGCGGGCCGCCCCCGCCTGCATGCGCCGCCGCCAGCGCCTCCCAAGTGGCAGCGGAGGCCGTGGAGGAGCGGGACGACACGCCTCCGCTCAGGCTGATCGAGCCGCCGCAGAAGGACGACCCCTTCCCGCCCGAGGTGCTCTCCCTCTTGTCGCTCGCTAGCAGAGGCGGAACCTCTCTGGTCTCGCTCGCCGCCGAAATTTTGACGATGATCCTGTACGTCGTCGCATTGTGTGCAGATGGAGCCCGCGGACCCTGACTTCTACCGGATAGGATACGCGCGGATGATGCGCGCCTACGGGATCGAGTTCCTCGAAGGCCCCGACGGGATGGGCGTCTACGCTTCCCGGGACGTGGAGCCACTCCGCAGAGCTAGAGTGAGACACTTCATTTCATTCAACAATTCTATCCTCTTGTCCAACCACTAGATACCCATCAGTTTGAGGGTTTAAATCTCTGGCCCAATGCAGCTGGACGTCCTTCACCACACTAGTTAGTGTTTGGATGTAGCAGTAGCACCTGTTTTCTGTGATTGCGTTGGAAACTGTCATGCGAATAAGTGACTGTTGCAGCATAATACTGATTAGATCTTGCATCTTGTTTTCTTAGTGTTGCAACTTGTATACAATTACCATTGGAAGTCAGTTGCTTATGTTAATTGCTACATACTTTCTGGTGCCAACAAAAATATGGCTTATACAGTTAGTACATGTTTGCTCGCATTAAGCTCCCCAAAAGATGTGCTGATTTTGCTTCCATTTCTAGGTAATTATGGAGATTCCGTTGGAGCTGATGCTGACTATAACTCAAAAGAAACCTTGGATGTTTTTCCCAGACATTATTCCACTAGGCCATCCTATATTTGACATTATTGAGTCAACAGATCCGGAGGTAGGTGGATCAAATGTTTTGTCACAAAGAGAAAACTGAACTGCCTTCACTAATTTCCTGTGGATGTTTAGTGAATTAGTTAATAGCTTTGTCATGCTAATCATGCTGTTAATCAGTCGTTGGTTCTCTTATACTTATTCTGGGATTCAGTCTGTAACAAACTGAATGGTGTTTAAGTTGCAATTGTATGCTGTCAAAAAAAAAAGTTGCAATTGTATGGGTGCGATTTTGCATTCAATGTTCATACAGTATTTTTAGTTTCTATAGAATTAGGATCTGTGTAATTGATAATCCAGAAAAAATTGTGTGCATTCCATAATTATCTGAAATGGAAGCAAAATGGAGATTCTGTTGGAGACAATAAGTGATGTAGTACGCTGCAAGCTGATGTAATTTGTATTACTCTTGCAGACAGATTGGGATCTAAGATTAGCATGCCTACTTCTATATGCATTTGATATTGAAGACAACTTTTGGCAGTTATATTCTGATTTTTTTGCCAAGTGCTGATGAATGCACTAGTTTGCTGCTGGCACCAAAGGTATCCAAAAGCTAACAGAAAGTATATACAGTTTTGTCCTTTTTTTTTTTTTTTTTTTTTTTTGAGGAACCTTCTTATACCTGATTCTGCAGTTTGAATGAATTCATATGCCTGGCTTTCTAGGAAGATCTAATGGAACTAGAAGATGAAGATCTTGCTTCACATATGTTACAACACCAGCGAGCAATTGACTTTTGGCAAAAGCATTGGGTATACTTCTTTACTATTATACTAGCTTACCGTCATTGAGCTCCTCTAACACTAACTTGATGGGTTATATCCAGGACAAACCAATTCCTCTAAAGCTGAAACGCCTTGCCCGTGACCATGAGAGATTTTCTCTGGGCACTGGTATAGTACAGTCTCGTTCTGTCAACTTGAAGTTGAGACTGGGGGCCTTCATCCAAGATGCGAATGTGCTAGCACCTTATGCGGTATTTCCTTCCTTTACTTAATTTTCCCAATAGCTACTTTTTTCCCTCCAGTATGCATAGGCACACCTAAGTCAACAACAGGGCGCTAGTGTTATGAGCCTGAGATGATAATCACGTAAATATGGTTAATTATGTACTTCAATTGGACTTTTACTCTACCTTGTTTTGTAGTTTTGTATGCTGATATGCTTGTTCATTTACTGTTACACAGATACAACATTCTAGCATTTGACTTAGTTTGAGATGTAAGTTAAAACTCAAAAACTAATCCTAGATAATCTCTATAATAGGAACGATGCTTGTACATCATAGAACTGTTGAGATGAAAGCCATAAAAACATGTACTGTCACATTAACATCAGATATTTCTCCCAGTCATGCGTTATAGTTATTCGCCTTCAAAAATATTGTTCTGACTGGTAGTGTGTTTCCCCAGTTACCTGATTAGGAGTACTTTAGCTAAATCATGATTTATCTTTCTCCCCAGATATGTTGAACCACTCGCCCAATGCAAACTGCTTCCTGCATTGGCGTTTTAAAGATCGTATGCTTGAAGTTATGATTAAGGCTGGACATGCTATCAAGAAAGGAGATGAGGTATTGTCTAGGATATATGCTCATCTTAACTTTTTTCGAGCAAAGGATTACTTGGTTTATCTTAGTGAAGTTAAATGCTCTGTTTTCAAGGATTTATGAACATAATCAATGCTGCACATGCACCTTGGTTTGCAGACCTCACGTTTTTGTTAACATAAAGACTAAATACCTGTTAAAAATAATATTGGGTAGTAAAATGACGCTGAAAAGTGCAGTTGTTAAAATTATGTGTAAATGCTAGATCCATTAGCGACCTTTTTTTCTATTATTATGCACAAGCTAATTGTAATTAGACCATTTCATTTCTCAGTCCCATATTGGAAAGTTTCTTTATCCCATGTACAATTAGAAAATCGCTGCACAACCTTGTTCTACCAGTCTCAGCTAAAATATGCTATCCTCACAAAGTCTATTCTTCCAAATTTTAAGCCAGCTTTTTTTAATGTCACTCTCTTTGGCACATGTACTCATGTACAGATGACAATAGATTATATGAGTGGTGTGAACAGCAAATTTATGGAAAGATATGGCTTCTCATCACCAACGGTATGGCCATGCACTTGTATCTTATTGATGTTTACTTTTATGTATAAGGATGTAGAGAGTTTTTTCTTTGTGATTTCTTTTGATATTGGAAAACTGTGTCATTAGAATTGTATCTGTGAAATCAAGATCATGCTTCTAGGAAATAGACTAGTTTTGGAGTATTCTGTGCTGCTGCTTATGCCGTGCCTGTTGAAAAAAAAAATAGAACACCTTTCTGCACAACTTTTGGTGTACCACACCACAATGCAGTGCCATTTGAAAAATTACAATGGCATTATGTAGAACATGTGCATACCATTTTTAAGGGCCTGTTGGATTGCTGGAAAAAATTCCTGTTCCTGCGTTTTCCTGTGGGTGAAATTCATTATGCGAGATTCCTGTGAAATTCTTAGACTGACATCTTATGTTGCTTGTGTGTGCGAAACCAATTCTGCAGAATCCTTGGGAGCTCATAAATTTCTCGAGCCCTGCAGCAATTCACATGGATTCCTTCTTATCAGTCTTCAATATTGCTGGCCTGCATGATGAGCTGTACCACAATTGTATGAACCACTGCACAATACTTCCTACTGGTCGAATGTGTATGTTTAGTCAATAACATTGATTTTGACTATCCTTTTTGTATTTTCTTTCAGCTGCAATCCCCTCGGTAGAAACCGACTTTGTGGATGGGGCAGTTGTAGCAGCAGCCAGAGCATTGCCAACTTGGTCAGACGGTGACGTTCCTGCAATACCTAGCGTGGAGAAAATCTGCTCAGGTGCTGCAAGAGTGCCGCCAAATGTTGGATTCATTCTCAACTACTATCGAGCAAGACCAGCAGATCCTAGGTAAATTACTGTATTTCATGACTTCCCATAGGACTCTGTGTTTCGTGAGAGCACCCTGAACTGAAACAGATTGACTTATGTTCCAGATTCTGATGTGCATATCAGCAAAACCCGTGAAATTGCGATCAAGTAGGTGAACTAACTATTCTGTTATGATTGCTAGCGATTCATATTTGGGCTTGCATGTGGATCAAGCATACAGGTTTTCAACAATAGGTTGTTAAGATTAACCTTCTTTCATTCTACTTACAGGTATCGTCTGCACCGAAAGATGCTCCTACAGAAAATCATAGACGCACTGGACATCTATCAGGATAAAATTCTGTTCTAGCTGTGTAGGTGGTGCTACCTGTGTTCAGTTAGAACACAGAACTAGTATCAGTTCTTCTGCTAGTAAACTTGGGGCCGTTAGATGTTTGAGCGTCCTGACCGAAGGTCAGGCAGTCACCACCCCTCTTGTAGAAAGGGGATTTTGTAGGGCTGCCTTCAGTTAGTGTTTGTAGGTTAACACTAGAGGATCCAAAAGGAAACAACATTACGAAGGGCTGGTTGCCAGGAAATACAGCTGTAAGTTCCAGTCGGCAAGCTGCCATGTACTCCGTACTAACAACTTTCCATACGTGGCCCCGTTTAGAGCCCCCGAATTCGGGGGACGAATTTTTGGTGGGATGTGACATGGTCACATCGTGTATCTAGACGACGGCGTTTCGTTTGTTAGTGGTAAATATTATCCTACCATGGCGTAACTAGGCTCAAAAGAATCGTCTCTCAAGAATGTACATCTAAACGGTAATTATTTTAATTTTTTACCTATATTTCGTACTCCATACATGTTGCCGGCCGACGGATGTGATGGGGAATCTTCTTTTTGCATAGTGAAATTTGGGAGGAATTTGGGGTGCTAAACACACCCACGGCATAATAGGCCATAGCCACCTGCACAACTCTGAGGCTAAACTTGAACAACAACTGACATTGCTGAAGCTGTGGCCTGTGGGCTGTGTGAATGCTCCGTGAACCTGACACTGGCCCGGTCGGCAACGGCAACTTGGACATGATCTTATGGTGCTCGGGCAGTGAGAGGCGGAGGCGCCAACGGTGGTCCACCGGCACCGGCAGGCGGCAGTCCATGCCATTACAATACACCAACGGGCGGCTCCCTGGCTGTGGCGTCCCTTGCGAGCTGCCACGCCGAATTGTCGGCGCGTGAGCAACGGTAGGCAACGGCAGGACGGACATCATCTCTTACTAGCTGTGCTGTGCACAAACCTGAGCAAGGTTACTACTTCACTTGCAAACCATGCAATATAGCCTAGGAGTACGAGTACTACCTCCACTACTGCACAGCTGTTTGTTTGTTCTTTATCACTGGACGGCTGGACTGAATTTTCTTTGTTTGCTGCTGTAATCCTGTGTTCGTGTCGTGTCGGCAGCAAGTTTTCAAAGGAGGGAGCCTAGGAGACAGATGGAACCTGGCCAGCCTTGCCTTGCCATGCGGGCAGAGCATCTACTGTAATCTATCACTAGTGTTAGATCCAGTGCAACTTCACTCCTGAGCTGAGAATATACTACTGCTGCAGCCAATACTGCTCCACTTGGATTTGGCCATTCCATTTGGGATTGGAACTGAAACTTGACTTGGCGTGGGTACCAACCAACCCTCTCTCGTGAACATGGACGACGCAGCAGCAGCGAATCGCCCGGGGCCCTGTCTGCATTGGAGTACTACTATATCAAGTGCTGCTCCTGCCCAAGCAATCAACAGAACCAACCAACTTGCCATTCATTCACATTCAGGCAAAAAGAAGCTGCTGCTTTCAGGAGGGAGGCTCAGGCTCAAACAGATTGGGGACCCAAATCATTGCCCCCTCGCAGTTGCAAGCCATAGATCCGCAAGCTCAAAAAGCCCTGCCCTCCTGCCACTGCAAACTCTCACTGGGAACAGTGGCAAGTGCCCTCCTGTTCCTAGCTTAATTAGCTGATGGCAGCCGCCAAGCAACGTTGGACGAATCACAGGCAGACAACAAGCAAAAGCAGCACACAGGGCACAGGGGGCCAGGCCAACACACTCCATGCTTCTTCATTCATCCCCACATCAACACATGACCGGCCTCTGATGCCACATGCAGACATGCATCATGCACAGCTGTGGCTTATTACAGTACAGGTGACAGCAGTATCAGCAGAAGCCCAATTGTGGAATGAACATGTAGTGAGGCGTGATGCTGATGATACATGGACCTCACCTCACCTGCTGCTGTGCTGTATGATCCGGAATGGAAGCTTATTTGCATGCATGGAAAACCAACAAGATCTGAGTCGGGAAAACGGGAAAGAATCGAGATATCTTTTATTCATAGAAACAAAATGTCAGCATGAACTATATATATAGTATATATATGTATCAGCGCCACAGACCACCAGAAAGGCTTATACTATATGCAAATGACATGAAACCACACCAGCCACCTCCCTCTTTTTGTCTCTACATACCATACCAATAACACGATTCATCTATGCTCTCACTCTCTACAATGGCAACTAGACCTGTACTCTTCATCCGCCCGACTCTGAATCGAATCTGGTACCACCTTTTCTCCACAGTGAATGAACCAATCTATGAATGGGTTTGATGTATTGCTATATGGGATATATGTACATGTAACAAGAAAACCAGCCAGCCGTTTACCTATTCTCCTCTCTAACAACAGCATGCATCCAAGGAACAACACACAAGGAGCCTTTCTTCAGGAGTGGACTTTATCATTTAGGCAGGCATGAAGTCAAGCGATGCATGAGATGGAAGAATTGCTTACGCTGGGTTAAATGGTGGCTAGAAATAGTTGCAATAGGAGGGAGTGAGCCTAAGTGACACAAGGACTAAGACCACATGGAAGGGGAAATGCACGATACTGCAGGAGGTTCCTTCTTTGTATAGCAAGATTGCTCAACATGTCTAATAGAGTGTTATACCGAGCTGGTGAAATGCTGTGGAGGCTGTGATATTATATAGGGACAAATTTGTTGGTGAAATGTTGGCAGGTGACACCAACATGACCAATGAACTCAGTACCAGACCTCAAGAGCTGGAGACAGCATAGTGCCTCACGGAATAGCGCAAGACCTGTAAGCTAGGGCAGATCATCTCCTTCACTCTCGTGCCATCCTTGTAAATCTTGAAGCTTGGGACTACTCGCACATTCTCTGCCCTTGCTAGCAGAGGGCTCTCGTCAACATTTACCTGCAGGGTTGGATACAAATGTTTGATTAGAAATTTGGAAACTCATATCAGATGCAGTTAATTTCAGCAATTGATGTGAGATGGTGCAATACCTTCAGGAAATTCACTTCAGGGCACTCGGAGCAAAGGGAGTCCACAGATGGGGTGATTTGTGCACATTGCTTGTTCGTTGTAGCCATGAAGTAAAGAACGGATACACCTGAAAAAATGCCACATAAATAACATTCACTCCATACACTGAACTGAATATGTATTATGCATGTCAAACAGCATTGATATATTAGAATGTGGAGAGGGGATAGCTATCCACTTCTTAGCACAAGAAGAATCAATAAGGAGGTGAAATGACTATAACAGGTGGGCCTAAGGTATGGCAGCATAAGCATGTAGACATGAAACTCACTGGGTGAATGGATAGCATCTTGGAGTTGCTCTAAGCTGGTAATTTCTTCAACTCCCCTCCAAACTTCATATTGGACACCTCCTCCTCCACGGGTTGTCTTTAATGCGACTTGGGCATGGAACAAGGACTCTGCAACCTCCGTGTCACCAGGAAGATCCTTACGAAGCACCTCATAGTCCACACAGTCAGCCCAACGCTCAAGCTAATAAAATGTTAAATGAAGGTGTCAATAACAAAACCGTGAATAATCATGCCGTAATGATGCATGCAAAATCCTTACCTTTGCATAGGACGCTGCACGTCTTAACAGAGCCTTTGTGTAGTTAGGTTGGACTCTTAGGGCCTCATTACAGTCCTCAACAGCTTTTTTTGCCCACCGACCCAACTTTGACCAGCAAGCTGCCCGATTGCAGTATAGTACTGGATTTGAGGGCTCATATTTCAGCCCTTCACCATAGGCTACAGATGCTTCAGCAAACTTGCCAGCCTTGAAAAGGTCATTCCCCTGGGCTCGAGCCATTGCGACTAATCTCACGTTATTTAGGATCACTTCAACCTCTGAGTTCACACGATCAATAAGTTTAGCCTTCTCAGCCAGTGCAACAGCTGAATCAAACCTGCAGAAAACAATTCCGATCATTGTATCACTAGAACTAATTAAGGGAAAAAGGGCAACGGACTCAAGGCTTGGTATTTGTACCTTCCAAATGCCATGTTGACCTGGGCTTGGACAATATGGACATAAGAATCAGCTGACATGCCTGAGACCTTGGTTGGTGTTGAAGGCAGCGATGCATTATCCAATTTCAATAAGCTTGTAATAGTGGAATCAGCTTCCTCTAATTTGTACAATCAAGCAGTGCTTCTGACCTCAAGGCAAGAAGCAATGCAATGCAAAGTACGGTTCCCTTTGTGAACAACTCGATTACCAGGAAAAAGGCAACATATTTTTCAGACAAAATTATAATGAAGGGTTACCAATCGAGAGGAGTCCGCCTCCAATGGCAATGGCTGCATCAGCTTCCTGAGTGCACTCTTCCAATCTCCAATTTGCCTTGCATCCATGCATCTCCCTTGATGGATTTCCACCTCATGCAGCTTCTGCCACTCAGAAGGATCAGACTGGTTTACACTTCCAGCCACTGTGAAGTGTGTCCTTGCATCTCAATCATCCCAAGCCTGCAATATGTATGGTCAGTCAGTCATTGTGCAATCGAGAAAAACTTCCATTTTGATTATACACTTGTAAACATCAAAACAATCAGGACCACTATTCAAAGAATATGCGGTTATCCTGTCATGGTCAAAGCATATCGATAATGCAGGTAAGCAGTCCCTATCATCTGCATTGTGTGATGATGCATCGTGTTAAGTCCACATTAACTCGCTGCAACATACTACCAACTCTATAAAGATGCAAACTTTCTCATGTTTCTTACTCATGTATATAATCACAGGATCGGACTTTTACTTCCAAAACAAGTAAGACAAGAAACGGTAATGATCAGCCAGCACACCATAACTGTAATAATGATCCCAAATCAGATAAAACATGGAATTGACAGAAAAGGAGCAGCATTGATTTTGCACACACGCAAAGCGGGGACAGGATGCGAGATCTGTGGATGCAATTCCCTCCAATTCCGGTACAGAAGAGCAAGCATGCACAGACAAGACGAGCCAAAGGAAGGAAAATCTCACCGGAGGCATAAACCGGCGAGGCGGTTGTGCGCACGGCCGCTGGCCGGATCGAGGCGTACGGCCTCCTCGCACTCCCGGAACGCTTCTGCTGGCGGCCGAGCGATGAGCGCGGCGGCGCGGTTGCCGCGGCACGCGGCGCTGTCGGGGGCAGAGCGCCACGGCACGGTCGTAGTGCCGCAGCGCCTCGGCGTAGCGGCCCTTCTTGTACCACTCGTTTCCCCGCTCGAGTGATTTCCCTGCAGACCACCGCTGGTGGCCCGGCGGCGCAGGGCAGCCCGTCGGGTACCTCGAGGAACTGTAGGTGTGGAGCAGCGGGGCCGCGTCAACGCTATTCCTCGCGGGAGTCGCTCCGCCACCACCGCCGCGCATGATGCTGCCGTGGCCGTAGTGGCCGGTGCCGGATCCGAGCACGACCGGGCGAGCGCGCGGTGGCTGCGTAGCGGGCCGCCGCCGCCCCCCGCGACACGGCCGGACGGGCAGATGTTGCCGGCGGGGAGCGCATTGGTGAGCGGCGAGCTGGCTGTGCTCCGCTCCCGCTGCCGCCACCCTCCGACGCTGCTGCTGTTGCCGGAGAAAAAAATGAGCGGACCAGATCCGGAGCGGCGGTGGCCGGGCGGGCGCGGCAGGTTGGTGGTCTCCGGCGCCAGCTCGCCCGAGTGGTCCCGGGGTCCCCCACCCCCGGCCGCATTGCCCGGCGCCGGCGACTTTGGCGGAGCCGGCCGAGGAGGACGAGGACGAGGGCGTGGCTGCGGTGGGGCGGCGCAGCGGCGAGACCGGCGAGCCGAGATCCGCGAAGACGTCGGCTTTCCGGTCCGGTTTGTCGTGCAGCGAGGCGGCGGCGCGGAGGCGCATCCGGTCACGGTCGGCGTCTGCCATCGCCGGAGGTGAATCGGGTCACGGCAGCCGACGCGAGCAGAAGAAGCGGCGGCGGCAGTCCCCCGCCGACCACGCTCCCCAGGCAGAGGAGGCGGCATACAAGGGAGGGAAGTACACAGCTGGTGAACAAGGACGGACAGCAGAGGCGCGTTGGCCGAGTATGTATGCGTTGCGCGGTGGGTCTGCTTTGCTGTTCCCGTGCAAGCTGTCTCTGCTCTCTTCTCTCTCCAACCAACAAGAGGAGGAGGAGAGCTACAGCCTACCACTACCAGTGTGAGTCGTAGCAGGGAAGAAGTGAGAGCCCCAAAGGAATAGGGGGGGAGGGAGGGGCAAAGTGGAAATATCACATGGGCTTGTGACTAGCCTCCGCAGATGAACTCAAACCATACAAGAGAAGAGAAGTACTAGGGCAAATAGCATCAGTAGGTTTGTTTTGATGTTTTTTTACAACAGATTTGTTTTGATGGTTTTTACAACAGATTTGTTTTGATGTTGATCTCGGCCTTAAACCATGTATCCTCTCCCTCCTTGCCCTTCCTTACTTGCTACTTGAGGTTCTCGGACGAGCCCGAGAGCATTTCTATGACATCTCACTTTTTACGTTTATTTGCAGAGTACATGTCTTCATCGTGCTCTCCTTTTTTCGTCTCTAGCTCCTCCCCACTGTCGCATCTGGTGCCACCCACTTTTGCCACGTTAACCCGGCTGCCCTAGACTAACAGCGTGACGCCTATGTCATTTGCCCACCCAACTGACCTTATTCCCCACAACCCGACCGATGGCGCCATTGTTGTCCGCCACCGCCCCCGCACTCCACCGCACCATATCTGGAGACAGAAAAACCAAACCCGTAAAAAAGTCGCTTAAAATGAACAAAGGCGACAAACTGGAGACCTAAGCCAAGTATGTGGCGTTCGTTGATTGGCGAAAAAGCAGTATTAGTGGGCGAAACACTCGAGTGAAGTACTAATAAGTGTATAATATTTTTTGATTCACATGGAAAAAGGCTAATATATACCGCAAAAAAAACACCTAGTACGAATATATGACATGATTAAGTAAGGAACGTTCCTAACAAATATAGCAAAACTCTCCTTGCCATACTTAGCAAAAAAATCATATTTTCAGATAAATATTGTTTATAAAATCTTTTACTGTACTGTACTGAAGTCAAGTCGATGATTATGTAACGGTCAAAGTCAAAGTTTTTAAATAAAATATGGTGGCGTGGGGTCGGCGGCCATTTGGAGCCAGTGCATTGCCACGCACAGCGCTAATGGGCGTTCTTTGGTCTTCGTCGTCCACCGTTTGCAGTTGCCGCGGTTTGTCTCGTGACATCGTCGTCTGTTTTTTTTTTTTTGAGTTTGAAGTCGCCAGCTAGGACCGAACAAATTTCCCGCCTTCTCGGTACTTTTCATGCATGCCTGAGTTTTTTTTTTTTTTTGACAACAAATTTTCATGCATGCCTGAGTTTAAATTTCTCTCCTAGGACATGTGGATTTTTTTTATTCACTTAATTTTCTTGGCACTTCATTCCTCTCTCCAATGCAATCTCCAATGATATGGAGGCGGTGTTTGATACATAGTGTTAAAACATTAGTCTTTTACATTTAGACCATTAATAATAACATTACCTAATTTTTAACCCTGATATCGAAATAATCCCATAGTTCTCCCTTTGAAAAGTCCGACTTTAGGCATTACCGCCAGATGAAGAAAAGGTTGAAAGTAGAAAGATATGGGAGGTAGAAAGATCAAGAGGAGTAATTTGGTTGAAGATCTAGTGGTAGGACCAACTAAGGTTGTGGTAGCATTAGTATTAGGGTGAGCTTAACTGGCCCCACGCCTTCACGCTTCACCCAACAAGACACACTAGTTTTGCAGAAGAACATAATCGGCTCACACGTTTTGACAAGCTGACCTGAAATCTACATATCCTATATATTATACTTTTTCCTAAAACTAACATATGTCTAACTTAAAACATTAATTATTTTTGTTAAAAAATAACTTACGTTATTAATTTCTTGCTAGGCAAGGCGAAAGCAAGAAAATTACTTAAAAACACATGCCTCTGTTGGAAGCAAATGCTTAGATGTGTATCGACCTAAGATGGACCGGTGCGCCTAGCCCATCTCGCTTCTCTCCCACACGCTCACCTTATCTCCCTCCTCTCTCGTCGTTGTTATGGATTTGGGTTTTGGGGGCTCTATAGATGGATGGACAGGTTCACCATTCACATACATTGCATTCTACTTGTTAATTAACCGAATAATACCTAGTCAGCCACAGCCGCAATGCAAGTAGACATGGGCGGTAGTGACCTTACCTATCCCCCTTTCTAAAATTATAGTTCACTTTTTAGCTTTTTTAGATCTTACTTGTTTTACTTATGTATCTAGATATAGTGTATAACTAGGTGTAAAATAAATGTATTAAAAAAAAAAATGAACTGCAATTTAGAATAGAGGTAGCAGTTGACATGGTGGAACGAAGCTGTCAGCCGGTAGCTATAGTGTACATGTTGCACGGACCACACTAGGATCTCAATGCAGGTAGCCGGGATGTGCCTTTCTTTGTCATCTTGATTTGTATTTTTATGCGTACATGGATGGATGAACATGAATGGAGATTCAGGTTTGTCTGCCGGTGGCACGCGACCATCGATCAACGACAGCGAGCTCTCGTTGGATGCACGATCCGGCGGAGCCGGCCAGGCGGATCATCGATCACATATACGCCCACAGCCATGGCGGGCCAAGAGACGCAGCGAGCAGCTCCTTACTGCTGGACATATACGATTCAGTTGCTTGACGACGTGTCAACATTGGCAATGCATGAGTCGCACCCGAGATGAACAAGAATGAATTTACTTCCTTTTCAAGACGATTCTCTTAAGTTGATCACCCCTGAAAATAGATATACATTTAAGGACGGTTTACTTAACAGAATCGTTTCTAAAAATATACTTTCAGTTGCGGATGTATGAGGGGCCTCCTGCATGGTTTGACCCCCATGTTGAAGGGAGCCCCTACTTTGTTCCTTGCAGGCCCGCCGGGGAGCTCCATCGCCGTGGGATTGCTGCCGAGGCCTCCTCCGAGCTGTCGCCCGCTGTGTGCCAGGGGTGGGCATGATGGTGCAGATTACGGGAGGAGGACCCTTTGGTGGTTCAGGAGGCTCCAGTTCGGGCGGCTGTTGTTGCCCTCGATGGGTCAAGAGCTCGCTTGCTGCCGATCTGGTTGTTCCTTATGCTACGATCCAGAGGAGTTGGGGGTTTAGTCGGCTACACCTTAATCCTGTCGAGATGCCAGCTGTGGCCTCCGATGCTTCAATGCAGGAGAGTTAGAGGCTTTGGCTTGCCTATCATTGGAGGCACCTCCTCGAGAGGCAACAGCTATGCCGCCCAGATACCCGGTGCCCACCGACTCGCTATGGCGTGCGTAGCGAACACATTGTTGCCACGCCACGGGCGATGAACGCCACTAGGCAAGCCTAGATCGTACTGTTCAGGAAGCTTGACGGTGATGTCGAGGAGGATGCTGCCAACGTCGTGCTTCGCACCGAGCTCAATGCCGCCTTTCGTGACACGTCGACTTGGTTGGAAAGGAAGAAGGAGGCTTTCCAAACACTTTCCAAAAGGACGTCTCGACGTAACGACCTTGGATCTAGACCTGTCTGGGCTGGGCTGCGAGGAGTAGGTTCACGTCTTCACTTATTAGTCGTTATTGTTTATTTGTAATCACAACCCGCGTGTAACGCGTTGTTGTCGGGTGGGCCGGCAACCGCGGGTTGCCGTCACCAATCTTGTATTAAAAAGGAACTTCTTTTCTCTGCTTAATGAAATACACGCTTTAGCGTTGTCAAAAAAAAAAAAGGAAATAAACTTTCAGTGATGGCTCTGTAAGCTACAATAATGCTTTTGGAGCATGTTAGAGATGGTTTGCTAAGTGAACACTCTTTGAAAAAATAGGAAACACCAATAAAAATAATCACTTATGTAGTAGTGGCAGTGATGAATATCACCGGCCGGCTTCACCGCCAGTTCAGTATTTGGAAGTATTTTGATTCGACGGTGATAACAATTCATCACCACGTACTAGATGATGAACTATATAGATATTATTATTGGCGTTTGATCTTGTAAGAGAGATGAATTGGGAGAGAATCGCCACACATTCATTATAATCAGTGGAGGTAGTACATATACGTGTCCAGAGCTAATGCCAGCCAATCGTATATAACTGAAGATCCTACAATCTAGAGAACGTTGGCTGGCTCAGTCACCGAATAGAGAGGCTAAACTACCGGGTAGTCTAATGCTACCTTGGACCATGCATGTCTTTTACAGATCCTACTATGATAATACTTCAACGCCACTAGATGAACTATATGTTTTAGGGTTTCATTGGCTATATAGTGGCTAGGTGAACAATGCATGTACTGATGTACAATAAAGAAGCTCAAGTCAGGATTGAGTTTTGCCAAAGAGGGCCGCAATGTCTTATGTGTACGTGAGCTAGGATGCTATATATGCTAGGGAAAAAATTAAAAAAAAGAACAAAGTGCACACTAGACGATCGAATCGAATCAATCACCAAATTGGGACGAATTGAAGAATCATTTGTACACGTCGAGAGGTACTACCTAGCTATACATAAGGACGGGTACGTACAAACTAACCAAGACGTATAACAGGAGGATCGGAGCAGGTCGACATACGTAGTATGTGTACGTATCTAGCCGGCTAGATATCGACCAGCTGGCGGCACAGGACCGTATGGTACACAGGCGTAGAAATATGCGAAATGTTGTACAGAACTACTTTCATTTAATTATATATCATATTAGTTTCTATATATAGGGGTACGTATATATACGTGTTGTACTTGTACAGCTGGGGATCATTATTGTGATATTATTGCACTTGTTGCACTGGAGACTTATCACGTCAGCTCATTCGTCCAATTCTTGGTGCGATTGTGATGTGTACCCACTCCACAACGTTAACTCGATGCATCGTCGTCGTCTGCTTTACGCGTATATACATGTAGGTATTTATTTGCAGCTATATATACGTATTAATTAATCATGTATAATAATAGATCCATGAGCGCAACTCGAATGGCGTGTATAGAGAGAACGGCTACATACAACAATTGGGAATAATTAAGCACATGGTTAGAACGAGAGCTAGGGTTGTAATTGTGAGGCTTTTTACATTTCTAGGTTCATCGGTTTTTTGGTCCTTCTTCTTAATTACAATGATATGCAAATCTTTACATATTGATATTCGAGAAAAAAAAAAATGATTCATAGGTTTTAATATGAATCTAGATCGATATCTAGCAAAAGCTATAAATTTTGAATTTTTTTGACCGAACAGGGCCCCTCCTTTTTTTAATTAAATGACAGAATGCTACAATAATTTACAGAGCTTCTAGGCTCAAAACGAAAAAAACAAAAGATATTACATATAGTTATCTCTCCAAGCACTAATAAGGGCACTTCTAGATGGCTTGGCCTTGGTGCAAACCAATCCAAGTTCCTCCTTGAACAATTTAGAAAATTCAAAACTGTACTCATTCCGTTCCTAAAGGTTGTCACTACGCTTCATGAGAAATAAATACAGACAATTATATATTAAAATATATAAATATTTATGTTAAGACCTACAAAAATTTTAAAAATAGTTATATAAGACCTACATTTCCACTATGTATACACATATTACAAACTTTTTTCATCTAAGATAAATGCATCCTTTAATTTTGCTCTAGCTTCGCCATTGTGCAGAATCAGGGGCGCTTGGCACTACGGCCGGCGAGCGCGGCGACGTGTGGACGCAAAGCCCCGTCAATTAAGTGCTACGGACGATCGACGTAGGGCAGCAACCGGAACGGTGTGCGAGCGTGCCTGACGCGTGGGCAGCCTCACCATGCATGCATGGCTTGGGCCGGCCGGTGGTTGTTGCATCGATGTGCGTGCGTCGGAGCGAACTGTGTCCGTACGCCGCACGCGATCGGATCGTCGTCTCGTCGTGGTACCAGCTGACCATGGCTCTAGCAGCGACATATGTACCACTTGTAAATTGTGATATAATTAGGCATTTACTTTAGGAAATGATGGTCTCTTTGCGATCGAGTCACACTGATCACGCACGTGACTCAAGAGCCAAGTGTGTAGTAGTGATGGCCCTACTGCACTCGAAGAAAAACTGAAGGAACGGCACTACTGGTGGTGCATGCTCACAGATCTCGGCGGCCATGCATACATGCACGTTCCTGGTCAACGGGGTGGAGACTATCCCACCCATGCGTATAATCTTATACATGTGAATTCAGATCTCACTAAGTATAGTAACTTTAGGTACCTGATCGAACATGCACTTTGGAAATCTGGGAACCTACATGGCAAGTTTGAGAACCGTTATTTTACTGCATGCAACCACAATTACGCCACCACGCCGTTTGTGTTTTTATTTATTTACAATTGGTGTGCATATAATATATTAATAATATATAGAGAATATCCATGAGTATATCCATCTGTTTGCTGAGTGCCAGCAGGGCATCGATCTGGAAATGTACAACGACGCCACACGCCATTTTTCTGCAACCACGTATTATTGCATCAGACAGGCAGGCATGTGTTTAAGTTTTGTCGTCAGGGGGACATGCTAATTTTCGGTTTTGGTCGGTTTTGAACGAACCATGCCTGCCCATACCCATAGCTGCTGATGGTACCTGCCCGGCCCGGCCGACCCATTCCATCATTACCACGCAGAGAACGAGTACCTGCTGCTGCTAGCAAAATAATCCATGTTTAAGCAGCAGGTAAGGACCTCTCTGTCCAATGAGAAAACTGACACTTTTTTCAGATTTCGAGATCTAGCCAGAGGAATATATAATATATATATATATATATATATATATATATATATATATATATATATATATATATATATATATATATATATATATATATATATATATATATATATATATATATATATATATATATATATATATATATATATATATACTATTGCAGAGAAAAGTCTGGCTGGCAGGCACATGCATTCTGTATACTACCTTGCAAAAAAAGCATGTTTGCCATCCAGAAACCTCTTAGCTTCATCAGGCTGGCCAAGCTTATCATTTGGGTTGCTATTTCTTTCCTTACATCAGTGATAGATGCAGATACGTACATTAGTGTGATTATCTATCTATGATAAAAATAACATACTGTTTATATGTTCTCATATGTATACTCCTACCTCGTATGCATTGTTTTAGATTGTACTATAGTGCATTGTGCTGAAGCACAGTGATATTAACATCAGGATTTGTCAATGTTTCTCTTCTTTGAGGTGTTCCATGGCAGACTGAAACCATCTGATTGCGTGTCACACTGCGATCTGCTGGTTTTCGATGATTTCAAGCCGGATCCAATCACACACTAGCTAGTCAATGCGTCACAGATGGACAGAGTGCCATGATGGAGTGCATGCAGCAGGCAACATAGTATTGTGTGACAAGCCATGTTGGCAAGATTTGCAGCCATTTAACAACTGGATTTGGGGACATGAGCTCCATGTGGTGCCTGTCTCAGCAAGCAGGTCCAACAAGCAGGGCCAGCCCTCATCTGTTTTTGCACTCATATGTCTCCAGAGATTCCTTTGCACTGTTTGACTGTTCAAAAAAAAACTAGTTTTTGAGGTAATAATAAAAAACTAAATTCCTCTTTCAGTAAAATCTACATATATTAGCCATATAGCATGTGAGCATATTACCTCGTTTTGCTTGTTATCAGAATGTTGTATATTGTGGTTGCTTATCATACCACAAAAGAAAATTCAGTAGTTAACAGATAATAATAAATAATATAAAGAGACGAATTGTTGTACTACACTAGGGGAAAAAATGTTGCTCCAACATGTGCAGTTTTGCCTATAATTAGTTCTGCTGAAAATTATTGACATGCATGTTGTTGGCCTGTTGCTGACAGCTTATTTATGGTTATTCATTGAGATTAAAATCAGATAAAAGATCCAGAGAGGAAACAATGAGGGAAGAGTTGGATCATACATACAATAGGATAATGCAGCTTACTGAAGCTTGCCAGGCTGTCTGACCAAATTTCATTGGCCCTGGAAAATCTAGTGTGAAGATACACACCCCCACCAATTCATATGCAGAAGCTGTCATGGCAAGCAACTTGTAATTGGGTGGATAGATAGTGGCTGTGGCATGCAGAAGAAGCCGTAAAAGCATGCATGTGACTATGAGAGTTTGACACTGGCACAAATCATGCATGGCTGGGAACAATTCTGATGAACCCCGCCTAAAGAGTCGGGCGAAAGTAGCTGAAAGCACACCTGTCCTACTAAATGCACATATATTTATTTTCTCATCATCCACTCATTCTGGGTCGGATCATGCATGAGATAGGTAGATCGTAGATAGATGCTTCACATCACAGCTTTTGTTTTTGAGCCACAAGAGATCGACCTGCTAAAAGTCCATGGATAGATAGCTGAAGCACGTTGCTGCTTCCAATTCCTTCCATCTCATGGCCTGCTGCTGCTTGTACTTTGTGACCTGTGACTCTGAGTGATGCATGCTCCAACCGACCACTGCACACCATTGACCTTAGCTTTTAGGATTTGGCTCCCAGCTGCATGGCATGCTGACCTCAAATGACACCAGCAGCGTTGCATTGTTGCATTATGCTGATTGCCCCAAGCTGTCAGTAGTAGTTTTTGTCCCAACAACAAGAACTGTGGCTCATGCACTTTAGCAAATAATAAATGTCCCAAGCTGATAAATGTCACTCTAGCAAATAATCTCATATATACCAAATGGCACAAGGTCAACTTGGCTGTGCCAGTAGATTTTTGGGGTCCCAACAAAAACTGTCCAAGTAGAGGAAGGGTCCAATGGAACACCAGCTACAACATCTATCATTTGGTCATCTGCCATCCAGAGAAAAGAAATCTTGTAAGCATGTGCAGTTCATCACTAACTCATTCAGTTCACTAGGAATTGAAATAGCTTAGAGTGAGTCCTAAGTACTATTTATCAGTGCCATTAGCTAGATGGTCAAACAGATCTACTGAACTGACAAGGTAATAAGTAGCCAGCGTTGAAGTTTATATCAGTGCCATTAGCTGGGATGGTCAAACAGCACTACTGAACTGACAAGGGTAATAAGTAGCTAGGTAGCGTTGAAGTGATATGATACAGAAGGAAAGGCAACTAAAATTGTGTTTGTGATCCATGTGTGTGTGTGGACGCAAATAATAATACCCCTAAAACTAAAAAGCACACATTAGCTTGATAGAATTTCACATGCTGCATGCATGAATTCCCTGCTGGCTTACTTTACTTTGTTCCCGGCCGGCCGGAGAGGTCTGGTGCTGCAGCATCTAGAAACACAAACCTTTTTCAGGTAGCAGCATCTCATGGCAAAATATGTATGGGGCTGACATGACATGTATGACTTGCATGCAACCACTAAAAATTCAAAGGCTTTTTGTATGCATCCTCGCGTGTTGACATGTGCATTGCAAAGTGTAAACCTTGGCTTTTCCTAGATCTAAGAATATGGCACAACCCACCTCACAAGGGAATGCGACGTGACATGCATGACATGTGTCTTCTTTTACCACTTTGTGTATCCTCTTATTGTTTCTCTTTTTTTTTTTTTCATATTTTACCCTCCAAAAAGCTAATGTACTGTGTGTGAGGAAGGAGGCAAATGGACAAATGGTTGGTGGCCAATATTGTTATTTTTTTTCAAATTTTATAACGGGTCCTATTGATTAAAAGAAGAGAGTTACTTAGTTTGTGGAATGAAGTGGTCTATCATCATTCATCATCTTATTCTATAGTTTTGTTTCGTTATAATTATAATAACGGGTGCTATTCATTTTAGGAATTGAGCTATCACAATTCACACCCCATTCCTCACAAGCTAAATTTGAAGAATGGACCTATGGTGTATCACCCATGAGAAATGAGGCCATTCTACTAAATTTGAAGAATGGACCCACCGCGGCATTACCCCTGCACAAGCTTCCGACATGTGAGGTCCGGGCGCCTGCCGGCCACCAACTCCGACTAGTCTGACCGGTCGTCGGCTGGCCGGCGTCGACGTGTCTGCACTGGTATGGCACGTCGCAGGCTGCAGCAGCGCCGTGCGGGCAGGGGCACTGTTTCTTCCAGCTCCAGCTCACAGAGACTGGCCGTGTGACCACCACGCACGCTGTCACTCATGGGCGCCAGCCAGCTGGACGCTTGGGGCCGTCGGGTGGCGGGATGGACGGCTCCGATGGATCCGATTGGATGCCCACCTGCCATTGCCGGACCCGAGAGCAAAGGAACACCATGGGACATGCTTGTTTGTCGTCCTTCCGGACCTGCCGACAACCAGCTGTGTACAATGCAAGGACATATGATATACCCTATGCCGAGAGAGCATGGGTCGAATCGAGTCCATGGACGACGACGATCGACGACCTAGACTAGTTGCATTGCCCTCCCTCGATCTCATCATCAGTCAAACGCGGCGTACCTACCTGTGTTCAGTGTGGCCACACAGACACAGACACAAGTCGCATGTCGACGACACACATCCGATCCAATCCACAGTTGCCTCTTGTACTTGTGCTTGCCGTTGCCGACGCCGACGCCGACGAACAGTGCACTGCACTGTGCAAGAGTCCATATCCATGTCCGTTTGTCTGGTAGAATGAATGCACGGTCGCGCGGGGAGCTGAATCGAAAAATGGAGGGCTCAAGGCTCAAGCTCAACAATGGAGTGAGGCTTGTCTGCCCACAGCAAATCCAATCCAGCGCCACAGACAAAAGGGTCCAGTCAAATGCCAGGTTTCAGGGCTGTTCCCATATGGAGTATATAGTAAATAAACACATGACAATGTTGCTGACATTGGCAAGCAAGCAATAAGACTGGAATTACTCATGACTTGGTTCACGTATGCGGAAATTTTCTACTGTATAAAATCTCAAAAATGGTAGGAGTGACAACTGAATTCACATATGGATTAAATCAATCAAACAAGTGTTGCATTCCCTGATTGCAAACTTCTCACCACAGGAGGCTCACAACTGTGTGCTAACAAAAACCTGTACAGATACCTTATGCACCAAGTCCACCATTGATTGAATTGAACTACCTAGGTCTAGAAAATAAACGATGACGAAAAATAAACCCTTCGTGTAGCAACTAGCAGGAGAGGGCAAAACACACAAGAGAAACTTGACATCGTATAAAAACATGAGAAAATAATCAACCTAACTTTCTGCAAAGACCCTAGCAAAGATTTTTTGTGATGTCTGTCGAGAGCTTCCTCTGTAAACCCCCTGTTTATTGTATCAGAGATCCACCGCTGGTCCGTGTAGCAAGGTAGCATTTTGTGACTGCTACTGCTACAAGATGTTCGCACTTGTGCTGAGAGCTTCTCCTGCAGTTCTTCTGATCTTAGAGCAGAGCTCCACCTTCTGCTCCTTGTAGCCTGGAGGAGGAAATCTTTCCCTCGATAACTTCCTTCAGCTCACCCACCTCTCTCCTTAGCATCTCCATCCTCTCTACCTCCTTCCTTCTCTATACCATTACAGTGCACCTCAGGGTCACCCACGCTGCTGTCAGAGTAACCATTAGCATGCCCATTGGTGCCATTTGACTGCCATTGTCCGGCTTGAAAAGCTTTATCAAGCGAGAGTGAGTCTGCAACGCAATGATCCGCGACAATCTTTCCTTAGATGCTGAACCTCCCCTCTGATTCAAACAGATCTCCCGTTGGCATCCAGTTGGGACTGCAGCCCGGTGTCTCAGTCGCCTGGATAGCCAGAGAGTTCTTAAGCTCCGCCGATCTGACCTTGCATCTCCATGATCATCTCATCACGTCTCTGAGCTGCTGCCTCAGCTTCTGTATGACCTCTCGCTTGCTATAAATGTCGGATCCTGATTCCGAAATGGAGGGAGAGCCTGAGCAGTTTGAGTACTGAAATGTTGCTTATGAGGATCTTAAAGCCGGTCAGGTGATGATGACCACATGATACCACTGTTCCCTTTGCCTGATTCTAGTGCTGGTACCTTCACAAGAAGATTGATGGTTCAGTTGATTTGGATATAGGACTTGAAGGTGTATGCTTGAGCTCCACTTCACCATCTGCATGTCCTGCATACATAACCAGGATAAATAAATTTCCGCCTAGTGGGGGTCTGCACTCAGCAGGGGTATTCTGTAATGGAGAATTAAATTCCTGTTGTTCAAAAATTCTTGATAGGTACACAAACGGTTTTGTATATTATTAACTCTCAATTCAATGTCAGATGAAGAATATAAACACTGTATACAGGTGCAAGGTTCTGATGAGCGAGGTTTAGTAGGAAACAGAACATGCTAGGGTACAGAAAATCACCTGGACATGTAACAATGGCAGCTAGGTTGGTCACTGAACCTGTAGAGGTTGGAGTGCAGTTCACATGCCCCAGGCCTTCTTTTGCCTGCAATCTCGCATAGTTAGCACTCAGCAACAAAGCATTTTAAAGAACATGGAAAAGTTTGTTTTGTTTTTTGAAATAAACTGAGGGGCTGGGTGCCCCTACAGGCCTTTATTAAACAAGAGTAGCAAACATGGAAAAGTGATACAGGTTACACTCCAAATGGATAAACCCAGACCTTGGTAGAAGGGTTTTGCTGCTTGGTTCCAAAGAGCTCCTTCAATCTGCACCCAAGTCTGACTGAAAAGTGTGCTGAGCAAAATACCTCCCCTGCAACAAGAAGCCAGTTTGGCCCTCCATGGAGATGATCACCCCTCCCTGCCTTCTTTATGCCCCATTAGCCTTACAATTCATCTTGATTTCTCTTCAGCCTAGTGTGTGTGCAGCTTCCTTCGCCTACATATTCATATGGATAGGATTACCAATGTCAACACGGTTCCGATGTTCATGCAGGAGAAAGAAATGATCCACTAACACATATATGCATCATAAGGGTTTGAATGTTTGAGGTACACATAACCTGAAGTCCCTCAATGAAGGGTGGATATGGCTCAGGAGACGACTAAATTTACAAGTACAGGTGGAAATGGCTAAAAACACAGGAACTGAATGCATCAAAAGGGTTTGATCAAATGATAACAAGGGTCCGATTGGATGATTCATGATTTTTTCCCCCAGAAAGAACCTGGACAGTTGATTACCAACGGAAAACATACGGATGCATTATTTAATTAACCGTATTAAAAAGCGTCTAAATTTGAAGGACAGGTCGCAAAGGATAAAACAAAAACAATATGGGATATACTGCCACCAAGCTGTTACTGCATCCTAATTGCCACCAATCCAAATAAGAACGCGCGCACGGACCTGCGAAAACGCCGAGGTGGGTTCTCACCGGCCGGTCACAATTCCGGGCCACCCGGAAGTCGCCGCCTCCACCTGCGCGCGCCTCCCTAGTTCTCCCCGGCCGGTCGGTTCCCCTCGTTGCCGCGGTCACTCGCCTCCCGCCGCGTCGACCGCACCCTTCTTCGGCACCTACGGCCCCGCCGCAACGACCGGCCACTGGCTGCGCCGCCGCCTGGCCTTGGCGTCTTGGGGCGTGTGCGTGGCCAGGGTTGGGGATTCAGGGTCACGTGAAGCGTCGCGTGAGAAACAGCGAGTAAGCGGGAGGATACATTACTTGAATTTGGGCCCCCGTTGCGGCCCATCAGTTTACAAAATACGTATTCTGGCTTTGTAGCTTCATGGAGTTCCCAGATGCAATAAGCCTTTTAGGAATGGTTTTATAAAAATCATAGTGTTACTAAAATTGTAGTCGTTTTATAGTTTTAGAAACTCCACCATGGATTTTGTTTTTCTAAATCGAATCTTTATTTTAAATCGAATCTATTTTCTTCGAACCATAGTTTGGCACTTCTACAGGTTCTAAAACTGTAATTTTTAATACCACTGTGAGTCTCTTTTTATCTAAACTATGGTTTCTTAATACTAAAAACAGAGTCTCTTATCTAAACCATGATTTCACACGTCTACTGGTTATTCTAAAAACTGTAATTTCTTAGTACCAGTTCCTCAATAGAACAACAACCAAACAGGCTCAATTGATTCCAAACTTTGAGAAGAAGAAACCGGGATTCTGAGTGGAAAAGGTTCGTCCTTCCCCCATGGGGAAAACCTCTTGATATACAGCATCGTTTGACTATGGACATACGTCACATATTTCTTCAACAGAAGGCCTATCAAACAAAATGGCTGCAACAAAATGCTTCATTCAGATAGATTAAATCATCACATACAGAATCAGATGGCTTAACAAGTCACAATTTTCGACCAGTTCACTCTGCCGCAAATGCTACAAGCTCAGTCACTTAAACTTCAATTAAAAATGAAAAACCCCCATGCCCAGGATGGTCATGAGCTCTATAGGGTGACCACGAGTTCCCGGAACACTGCTAAGCAGCTCGAGTCATGTCAGCGCAAGGAAATCCTTCCTAGATAACAGATGTTCCTGCAGCCGGAGTTGAAGGAGCTTCGAGGCCTTCTTGCCGTCATTTGCCACTGTGGTGCCTTTAATCCTCTTTTCCTTGCTCAGAAACTTATCACAGTTTCAAGGTCTTTTTCTAACCGCGTCACTCTTTAATCATGAACAAGAGAGAATAAGAACTTCCAAGTTAGTATCAGATCACAGATTTTTCAAAATGGAAATCAAATAATATAGCAGCCTATCTGACACAAAACAACTTTATTTGGAGAAAAAATCATAATACTTACTGGTTAAGAGAGAGATATGTGAAAAAACTAGATAAAGTCTAAAAGACATTATAAAGAGACAAAAATATCTGCAACGGAACAACTGTGGGCTGTAGCCATTACCTTAGCTTAGTCTCTCCTAGCTTCCGGGCTTTGCAGATACTACCACTTGTGTTGGTTGACGTCTGAGTTTTGTAGCTTAAATCTTCTGAGGTTTCAACTTTTCCCCAGGTTTCCAAAGTCTTTGTCCCTATGGCCTGTTTTTTTACTTTCCTTGCTGCTTGAAGCCTCTTGGCAGCTATTTTTGCCACCGCCTTTTTAAGCTTCTTGATTATCCGGGTCCCTCCTTTGTTCCACAGGAACATAGATATCATCTCAGACTTTATCCTTTTCATAGCTGTCCCAGTCAAGCATATTTTGGCTGTGATCACCATTCTTGCTGCTTCAGCTATACTATTTGACCATATCTGCAGAACCTCTGTCTTGATTGACAGGAACTATCCGCCTTCTTCCAGATCGGCCCTCAGTGCTGCACTTATTTTGTCTTTGCTTGTTTGTCTGTAAGACCAAGAATATCAACTTTCAGCATATAAAGAACTATAAAATGCATCCACTGATCTACATATAAAAAAAACATGTCTGTACCTATGTAGCCGATTTATGCCCTAGCATTTTTTCCTAACCTGGGTTTTAAAAAAAATAAGAGGGAGAAGTTGAATTAAAATTTCAGATAGATCACATCCACAGCAGCAGCTCTTGACTGACGCAAGAACGCTAGAGGTTTCTTACATGACATCACCTTGGGGTCTCTATTTCTTCAGTAGTCCGCTGTTTGATGAGCTTCTTTTGTGCTCTGCAGGAGAATGCCACACTCATTGAAAGAAAATGGCAAATGCTACAAATGAACTGTAATACTGCTGGACGAAGGCTGACCATACCTTCACTCCATTTCCTGCCTTTATCCAGGGAACCTTGCCCTTGTTGGCAGCACCACCTTCCTTCGTCTTTCTCGCATTCTCTTCTTCAAGTAATACGGTAAACTTGAAGTAGGGCGCAAGCAAACACCCGGCTAAGTGCTACGTATCTTGAACTGTTTCCTCATTGTGCGGCCTTTCCGCCGCAGTGCACAGAATATTGTCCACTTGAAACTGTGGTTCCAGTAAGAAGAATGATAGACCCTTGTTCATCCATTCCATGGGCCAATTGTTGGCATGCTAGCTCTTTTCAGGGATGACTGGGGCAAAACAAACTCCCCGACATCTAATTAGTTGACATGATTTCCGAAGTTGTTTATGGTAGAGCTTACCCTAGCTCCACCAACAATGCACAAAGCACTTGTGGCAAGATGGATTTTGTTGAAGAAGTGCGTGAACCGTCTGCAAAGGTCCTGGAACATATGCCCTGTATGTATACAACATATTTCGGGTCAGAGAACCAGAGGTTAAAGCCTTACACAGCGGCAGAGTATTTGAAGATTGAAGAGCTAAGCTACTACTCAGCAATGGACCTATTCTGGTATTACCCTCTTTTTATGAGTGAAAATGGCAAGAGGGCCTCTTTGTTGCATCAAACCAAATTTATGTTAAGCTTTGCCACAATGGTTATTGCATTCACAATCAACTCGAGCAGTGTGGTACGCATTGCAGTCTTTACTGGACAGTGGATGAGTTTCTGTTTGTTTTGTTTTCCAAATTCCTGGCTGTACATAAGTTCGAATTCCAAAACATTTATGCTACTATTCTACAAACATTAAAACTG
The DNA here is from genome assembly GCA_015847255.1 of Hyparrhenia diplandra. Taxonomy (NCBI): domain Eukaryota; kingdom Viridiplantae; phylum Streptophyta; class Magnoliopsida; order Poales; family Poaceae; genus Hyparrhenia; species Hyparrhenia diplandra. The sequence goes on from JADLZK010010289.1 coordinate 160,730, forward strand.
CACTAAATTCCGGTACGAAAAATTCATCTCTAACACCGAACAAACTTTCTATTTAGTAATATACTGTACAGACCTGAGCTCCTTCATGCGCGCCATACGGTCCTGGCTTCGGTACTTGGAACCCTACCCTCCCGGCATTCGTTGCTCAGGAGCGGAGGCTGGGATGCAATCCGTAATCCGATCCTGGAAACTTGACGCCTCCCGGCTGGAGCAGCGGCACAGGACAGCAATGGAGTGCGTGTTGTTCCCTGCAGTACCCTTAACCGTGGTGGCATACTGGCACTGCGGGCAGGCAATGCCGGTCGATTCTGGAACACAGCATACATACGTATACGCTATTCCACGACGCGCTCTTCCCCACGTGGCTAATACGCATTTCGCAGGACAAAGGGGAAATCCATGAGAATGGAAACAGGGGCGCTACCTGGAACAGTGGACGGCGGCGGGCCATGGCTTGAGGGAAGACCAAGCCTCCTCGAGGAAGACGACGAGGAGGACGGCGATTTGCCTCGCCAGGCCGCCGGCAGCGATGCGAAGTGGCCTGGACCGGGCGGAAGTGGGGAGGATGGACGACCTTTATCCTGTGTTCACGTCTAGTGTGCACTCGTGTCGACTTTCCGCTTAATCGAACAATCGTTGGCCACGGCCCACGCCCACGGGAGGGAGAAGATGGAGGAGGCCTTAGTGGAAAAAGTCGACACGAGTGCTGATTCTGCAGATTAGCGAAGAGACTCGATGCTGAACCCAAGATATCAAAGCATGTCTTCAGTTTTATTTTAGTTCGTTCTGGGTCTTTCAGTTTACATTTTCATCATTCGTGCAGAATTGGTCATGGAAATTCCAAAACAAAAAGGGCACAAATAAAGGAAAAACTGCACCAGCCGGGAATCGAGCCCTGGTCTGTACCGTGGCAGGGTACTATTCTACCTGGACCACTGGTGCTTGTTGTCTCAGCCATCGTTTTTATCATATAACACCGTTTTATCCAAACCTTGACGAACAGAATGCACCCCAATCTTGTAGCTAAAGCCAAAAATCATGAATGGATGGATGGATAGCTGGATACACCGCGACATACAGAGAGAGATAAAGTCCCCGATGTCGGTGCCATTCCTCTGGAACTCTGAATCTCTTCTGTAGCACGTGTCAAACTAAAATGTAACAAAATGTTCAAATGTAATCAAGACCTCACCAGCTTTTCTGTTTCTGCAGTGATGAGCTAGCTTTTGCTGCCTGATATAGTATAGTATAGTATAGTACAGTACAAATAAAGTTGTTTTCATTGATCAGAGGCCTCAACGGCATTTTTCCTTTTTATTAGCAACATCAGACAAAAGTACCGCATTACATATAGTCACTCCTGCACTTAGTAGCACGGCAAAAGCACGTATACCAGGTAAATTAGCGACGGCAACAAAGCCACATGCCCAAAGAGAGGCATCAAGTGTTGCCAAGCCATCAAATCAAACCAAACCAAACCTCAAAATATATACTATTACCCAAAACCATTGCGCGTCGCTGCACAAAAACTTTTCTTTTAGCGAGATCGGCTGAGGCCAAGTGGACTGAGCTGAGCCCACCTGTAGAGATCGTCCATTTCTTCAGGGATTGTATAATGGCCCAACCTGCATCGTCACAAGTCATTTTAATCAATCTGAAAAGTTTGTCTGGGGGAGAGGAAATTGAAACTCTCATAAGTAGCCTGTGCACGCATCTGATACTCCGTTGCTTAGGGCTTGAAAAGTCAGAAATGAGAATCCTGAGTTCCTCAGAATCTCGGCTGATCTCTCTCTGCCATTCCTGTAGATCGACAACTTCATCCACTGCAAAACACATGAGATTTAGACAAAACTCATTGTCTAGTAGCATGTACTGAATCTCTGTTTCTCGAATCAACATCATCGTCACATTCTCTTCCATGACCAAGCAGGATAGGCAAGGAGGCTAGCTTCTTACAGCAATATGGCGAACTCTCCTACCTTGCTCCTCAGAGTCCTGCCAATGTCAAGAATTCAACATTAAGGATCCATGAAAATATCAAGAGGAGTGTTTTATATGATGATCTATGGAGAGGATGCCGAAGTTAGACCTGAGCAAGGGAGCCAGCGCCACTCGCAAACTGATGACTGCGCTTGAGTGTGATTGATAGGAATGCTTACTTGTGAATTTGTCTCGAGCATAGCATGCTGCTGAATGGAGGGCAATAGCGCACCCATGCTGAAACCGCCAATGCCAAGCTTCACTGCTCACATGTGGAAAACATCAATGAATGAATATAAAAGAGAGCAACTCTGTATGAACCGCGGTATCTAGAATCATAAATCTGCACATGCACCGATGAACGTTTTATGAGATATGGACTTATAGTTAGCTTATCAACCAACATATACATTCCTATCAACAGTAAAATTAGTAATCTTAGCACTTAGCAAGTATGGGATGGCATACATTGGGATTAGCTTTATTAATACCATCAGACGCTCAGACGACAGCAGATTTTGCAATGTGCAGCTGAGGCATCCAGTCCCTCAATGTCATCACGGGCATCTATAGATGTGTCCCTCAACGCCAAACCCTGTTTCAGTTCCCTGAAAATAGTGATCAAATGTTGTCTAGGCTTCAGAGTTCAGATACACGGTAATACCGTTAGTTGAGTATGTAACTTCAACGTCCATGAAAGGTACTCACATGTAGTGCAAGGAATCCACCAAAGTCAGCGACAGGCCGGGCTTGCAGCGTGTGGGGCATATCCACTTGATCTACATGAACACAAGCTTTCAACATAAAAACAAGCTTCGTTGCAGTAAGAATAGTTGCTGCCTTATATGCCCAAACTACTGGGCAAAATAAGCACCTGTTCTGAAGATGTTTACAAAATATTGAAAATGATGTATGATGGTTCAGGAATAAGACGAGGTGTATCCATATCTATTGAGGCGTGCTTCAAGTACAAAGCATCAATGTTACATTTGGTAGAGGAAGAGAATCCAGGAGCTGGGACCAGCTGGAAAAAAATTGCAGAATGATTAAAAGAAGGAAAAGGAAATCAATCAGTTCGCTATGTCAAAAAGCATGGCAGCAGCAACTGGTAAAGATATTCCATCATTCCAGGTCATCTCAATTTTTTAGATCGCAACACTATATAAAAGCATCAAATGTTGTGTATGAAGTACCAGCACACAAAAAAAGATGTACAGATTGGAGAAAAGAACATTTGGAACTAAAGATTGACACACAAAACAGAGGAATAACTCAGCAAATTTGAAACCAATTTTTTCACAGCAAGTTGAGGAGCTAGCATTCATTTCCCTAGATTATCTGGAGAGACTGAACAATTAATCAATAAGAAAATGTTGTGCAAGAAGCCCAGACGTTGATGTTTGCCTTTTTTTCAATTGTTGCATCAGAAAAACCAACAGTAAGTGGGTAATGAACATCTGAAGCTAACCTGGACAAATACACAAACTCGAAAAGGACTTTAAAATGTGTTGTAATAAACTAAAAGTAATCTTCAGTCTTACTATCAGTTGATTTTTCTCCGGTAACTGTTAGAAAAGTCTGGTCGCGGATCACAAGAACAAGATACTTTTAATTTTAGGCCCTTAACTATCTTGTTATAAGCCAACTCTCCTGAGTTACACTGTTAGACCGTTGAAGTCAGGGGGCAAGAAATCCATAACCAGTCCAGGTTCAAAGGCTGGCACAAACTTTCAAGGGTAAAACAAGAGGACATATGTCCCCCTTTGTTGAGTCTTTTTTGCTACCTTGTTATAAAATACGTATTCTTTTACCTTTACATAGTTTGTGCAGACTGCCTACATACACAATTAGCCAACTTTATGTATATTAGACATTCCTATCCTTTCTGAATGGAAAGGGGAAAAACATTATCAGTGTCCTTCGTGGGCAAAGAAGGTTGTTAGGTGTGCAACTGGTATGAGAAACATGTACTTTTGAGCAAAGCAATACAGGGAATATATGCATGCACGGACAGACAAAAAAGGAGGCCACTTTGAATCATTTCTAGCTAAAGGATGAAGAGAATAAAGTGTTTTAGATCGACACTGCAACAATCTAGTTCTTCCTTGATTGACAACAAGTAGTTTGTACTAGGTGGTAGTTGCATGAGATAGCATGCATGGAAGATCACAGTGAACAACCAAAATTTAAGAAAAAATAGAAGTAGGTATGTGAGCCTAGTAATAAGAGGGTACTCTAGCACCATTGTCACTCTAGTCCATGGAGCCACACAATGGTGGCTAGGTGCCTTCCCCTTTGGGCCTCACCACATATGTCCTTCCATAGTCTAATCCTCCTCTACTGCTTCTGGCCCACCTGAATGATCGATCATCCATGCATAATAAATCAAAGAGATCAGAGGATTAGGGGCGAAGGAGAAACGGAACAGACAGTTTACCAGAAGAGTTGCTGCCGAATAGCTCATTGTTTGATCTCCTCTGTGTTTTTCAAGAAGGTGCACTGTGCTGAATACCAAATGTTTGAGCTCTCTACTCCTTGTAAGCTCCGAAGGTTTGGAATGTATGAAGTGCAAAACCCCCAGTTGGCCTCTTCTGTTTATAGTGAAAGTCTGGAGAGGGAATATATATATAGGAAAGATTCCCCTGAATCTGCATTGCATGGCAGTGCGTTTTGTCACACCCAGCGCTGTCATATAGAGAGAGAATCTTACATTCTGAAAATCTTTTTATGTCAGGAAAAGGATAGAAGATCAAAAAAAATTTCCTAAGCGAAGAGTCCTGCACACAGAAATACATATTGAGGGTGGCAATGGCACATGGTCATTTCATGAAAATGCATTTTAAGTACACACAGGTTAGTAGGACGCATTCCAAATGAAAGTGGAGAAGTAACCCAATATATAAATGTTCTCTTCTCCCTTTTTCATTGTGCATCCAATAAACATTTCCTCTGCTGTGCATGTGCATGGAGTATTAATGCGACTTCCTTTCCTACAACAAATCCATGCAACCCATTATGTGACAAACTCAAAACAAATTTGCAAGAATAACCATGAGTCAACTTATTTTTAGTCATGAACTTTTTCTTTTGGACATCACTGCTCAGCAGTTTCTGTTAGATGAAACTGCACAAAAAGATAAAATAAATTAAAAACTGGAAGCATCACTCGACCACAGAACCACAGAAAACCACTCTTGGTGGCAGATTTTTCACGCAGAAAACAATAATGGAATAATATTCTACTGCAACTTGCAAATTGATATACCATCATGATACAGTAAAGAATTCAGAAAGGATGATTATATTACAAGACATATCTATCAAGCCTCAGTAGCAAATCAGCATGGATATGGGAACCAAATCAGGCAGAAATGCAAGCCCACTTGCCATATACGTGGGCTACACTCTTCATGATGGTACATGTACTTGCAGAAGTACACCAATATAAGAGGCTAGGAGCTTAACATCGAAGTACTTTTTACTACACCGAGAATAACTGTAAAATTAATCTCTTGAATTCACTCTAAGGTTTTGCAACAAAGCAAATCCATATGCACTGGCCAAAAAAAAAAAAAAAAAAGTAATCTGCAAACCATCCATTCTTTCCAGCTCTCAATATTTTCAAAAAAAAAGGTTAGCTTTTTCCAGATCAAAAAAACTTAATAATTAATTTTTATGTCAAAGCTAGATCTTGCTTAAGGTAATTGGCAATGTGAAGAAATATTAGCTGACAAGACAAATACATTTTTATCCCTGGTTTCCATCAAGGTATTTTCACAATTGACTTCTACCAGGTTTGTATGCCAGGAAAGGTGTTCACCTTGCAAATATTCCTACTACTTCTGCAAATGGCAGAGCAGTTGATTCTTTTTCAACGATGCAAATTTATGAGGATTGAAAATACAAAAAAAGTTAAATATAAACTGATGTCTATGAAAAAATATGGCATTTTTCAAGAAAAAATGATAATCTGATAGAAAAACAAAAAGGTCTGATCTTTTCCATTTTTTGGCTGTGCCAGACCCACAACATACAACAAGAATCATATTCCATTCTCCTTTTCATTTTCTATTGATTGAGATGGGCAGTGTGGGAGGCAGCTCAAGCTAAAAATATGTGAGCTTATGCGCGATTTTGTCCCTACAATAGCATCAGAGGTTTCAGTTTACATGGTGCTAGATGAAGCTACTTCACGAGACAGGTTCATAAGTCACCTGATCTAACTTTTTCACACTTAGGCATCATCATTGTGTTATATGCCCTGGTACTAGAAGCATGCATATTCGTCCCTATGCATATTGTCTCCATATTGCACATGTTCCTGTGAAAAGTGTTTTTAAAAATTAGAAAAAGGTCCTCGAAAAAGCAACCTGTACAAAAATCAGATTTGTCGTTACTCTCAAAAACCTAAAAAGCATACAGTTTGCGGGAAGATACAGGAAAGCTATCAGTTCTTTTTAAATGCTTTTCACTTCATGCTCAATAGAGATCTATATATCAGCAGGATAACACAATTCTGTACACCTTCCAGAGGGAATACTTAGACTGTAGTTTCTTTTGCAATCAAGTTCTGATTGCATATATATGCAGTTAGGTATAGTTTCCATATTCAGCTCCCACTAAGGCTGTGATCACCGGGAATAATTTTAAAAGGTAAAGAATACTACCAAGAAGTCCACATCAAGGCTCAACAGAAGTCAACTCCAAAATGCAGAGGGAATGTGTAGTCAGCCATTATCTGGAAGAATTATGCCTATGGAAGTAAATGGGAGAATGCTCCTTATTGCATGGCTTGATCTTCTCCAGAAAATCTGAAGTAGCATCTCCTTGTCCTATATTTCATACTGCTACTTATATATACATGTACATTATTTGCCCTTTTGTGTTTGCAGTTCTTTTAATGTCCACGTTATTCTTCCATTCAGTTTAATTTTAGGACTTGAAAAAGTTTTAGAGAGGTGAAAGGTAAGAAATGAAAGGCAATGCTGCCGTCAGCATAGTGCAGAATTTATCCCTTTGATCAACCTCAGATAGAACAAAGCAAAGGAATGTTGTTTAACTGGGGGTTTAGTTGCGAGATGGACCACCATAACTATGGGCAGGACAGTAGGAGAATGCTAAAAGTTACAGCATGCATGGCTGTGAAAAATATTATTAACCTTTTGAGTCAACTATAGCCCTCTCTATAGTAAAGCTTAACCAAAATTTGTTAGTGCTCAGTTTTCAAACAGTGTTAACTACAGTATTGTGTTCTCACACGAAAAAGGAAAAAACATAAAACTATAGTAGCCAGATCCAAACTGGCAGTATCACCTCACCAAGTGGAACATGACTAATGAGGGCATGCAGCTTTGTGGAGTAGATATGTGTGGTTACTACAGCTTAATAAAAGGAACAGTGCTGTTTTAGGTGCATTGCACCAGCAGAAGATAGAATAGAACAGAACATGGGAATTGGGATAGAATATTTGTCATTGAGCAATCACCACCCCGCCCGCCTGTTCAGGGAACTGTATGTGGGTATATATCCATGAGTATGACAAGTTCAGCATCTAAATAAAAGGAAACTCATCACATTTCCATCTTAGTGGTCCTAAATAAGCCTGTGATAACTGATAGCTCCTCCATGTTGCTGGATGAAACAATAGTGCATGCCAAGCTGAAAGGGAAACGTGAACGTCTCACATCATTCCATACATAAAGATGTGCAGTGCAAGATGCTGAAGGAATGTCATGTGAAATTTGTGACACTCTGCTTTTCCAGGCAGGAAATTCCAGCTATCCGCTGTTACTCTGAAAGGCTGAACCTGTAATTAATATGAAAGCATGCCAAAGGTCGTTAGGAGGGAAGAATCAAGACATTATCTTTTGATGTGGTCTACACTACGTAGAGAGCCATAGAGTGTAAAACGCCAGTGTATAGCTAACTGTCAAGGTCAAGCAGTGCAGTGGAAGGGCATCGAACAAACAGTTGATAATTTGGCAAGAGCCACATTTCCTTGTTTATTAATCTGCGGAGGTTACCATATAAAGAGAAAGCATCTGTGTAGCCAGAGATCACGCGGATGTGATGTGCATGTCACTGGTTTTACAGATCAGATCGTTGCTGATAATGACCCTGATGATATTGTTAGTTGGTAAAATGTAAGGATCAAGGCAAAAGTCAAAAGCATTCGAAAACTAATAACAAAAATAAATGAATTATAGAAAAGAACCAATGAAACTCAGAGGCAATTGCCCAACCAACCGTTGGCTGGCGCTGAGGCCTTTTGTCGAGCAAGTGGTGCGTGCGCTAGGCTTTCTTTGATGGTCGAGCAGCCGGCCTGCTTACCAACCACGGCTCTCGCGGTATTTTTCAGAGATGCTTTGTGTTCTCGCAACGACCCTGCAACTTCTTCAATTCACTGCTGCCTGTCGGTTGCTCTGGTCTCCGCCGCGTCGCTTCATGGCGGCGTCTGGCGAGCCGTGAGCGTGACCACTAACAACGTGGTCCGCGCTGTGCCTGCTGCGCGTGGTTATTGGTTGAGCCCGCGCCGTAAAAACTTTGAAGAGCAGCAATAGTAAGTCCTAATCAACGGGCTGTAAGACCATTTATGTCATCAAAATCCTATGTGAAGGCAGAGGCAAGCTACTGAAAAATTTATGGTGATGCACGATCTTTACAACAGTGTAGAAATAGTCTATTTCTCAATTGATTTGGCATAGTGCAAAATAAGCTACTTAGTAGTAAATTTGTTTTCCTACCATTTTTTTCCGTGAAGCACCCCAAAAATTCCAACTCCACCCGTGGCTTCGCCCCTGTGTGAAGGTGAGTAAATCTGAAGCAGGAAGAAAGCGTTGCTGTAGCCAAACGCTGCCGGCTGTAAGCAATGGCATGCACCAAGAAAAAGACGTATTTCTCCCCCTCTTCCCAACTGATGAATTCTTTTGATGCTGGCCTTTTTTGCTTACCGCCCACTCAGTAACCTGCCTGGCCGCCTTTAAAACATCATTAGAACACCGTTCCTGACCGCCAGCTCCGAATTATAAAATGGGTAACTCCATTCTATGGTGCCATGAGGTTAGATGTGGTTGTCTGGTCTAGTAAGTAAATTCCAGGCCACCAACCAAACAAGCCCTTAAACTCAATCGACTTGTTAGTAGGGACAATCACAGATTGAGTACCCAAACCAAGTGGTAGCTACATTCACAATCATAGATTGAGCATCTAAACACCAACTGGTTACACTAATCTATCCAATAGTAGCTAGCTAACTACACTCACATATACACAGCTACAACCATGGGCTAGAATATCCATCACAGAACCACAACTATCCTTTTTGCGTTAGCTTCTGCTTGCACTGCACTAAGAGGAAAAAGGTGGAAACAGTGTAAGCACCAACCAACATGGCAACTCAAGGGTTGAAGATGCTAAAGTAGAAAGAGGCACTATACGATCAATACACAGCAGCCTCAGCTGGCATTGTGCGTCTGGTCATGCTCAAATGAAGTCCAGGGCCTGCTCCTTTGGACACCACGTTGATGTAGCCTCACCCTGTTCTTGTGTGTCACACCATATATCTTATCAGCCACTTTGGCACCCTCCCGCCGGAATGTCGCTGGCGATGAACTGAGTGTCAGCCATGTCAGCTAGACGGCTGGATCATATCTGAATTAAACTTAAGGAAAGCAGCAGCAGCAGCAGCAACTATGCTTCAATGACACACAAAGGTACTGATCAGTGCCCCATAGCTAGGCACTAGTGAACATGAGCCAGAAACACAGAAATATCTTGGGACTACGTATAAGTAGCAGACCATGGTTCTATAAAAGAGGATAAATAAATGTTACAAATAAAGAAAAGAAAAAGGATACTTCCAACTGCTGTTCGGCACTGTGGATCCAGAGCAGCATCAACTCTCACTCTAACAGATAAATGGAGCTGGATCACACATCGCTGATAGCAAAATCAATGTTAAGGCTTACCTCACCGCCTTCTGTCCTGTCCTGACAATTGTTTCTCATAGATTGAGTTTCTCCCTTGCCAGTAAAAAGAAACCTGAATCATGAGCACCTTGAATATAAATATCAGGATGAACTGAAAAGGCACCAGAATCCTCCAAAAAGGAGTATAACAGCTTCTTCAGAATTGTTTAACACCATCTCTTGAATTATGAGAACGCTACCAAAGTGTGCCCATACATATATATCACCCAATGCAAATAAGACTTGCCTTGACTTTCACACCAATATATTTCTATTCTCCCCTTCATGACCTGGGTCACGAGGTCCATCCTCATCCTCATCCTCATCATCAACTGCATCCCCATCCTAATAACAGAGAGTACATAAAAATTAGAAAAATAAGAGCAAAAATGGTGAGCCTCACTCTTAAACAACATGTATGCAGGTGCACGCTGAAAAATTTCTAGGAACCTAGGCAATTCATTAATAGCTCTAAAACATCATTAGAAACAGAGGTAAAACATGTGTGATTGTCAATCACATCAAAGGAATAGCTACAATAAAAAGAATATCAGAAAAAGTGGCCTATGGTGACAGGGGCAAAAATGAAAACACAAACCAAGTGTAAAAACAGAATAACAAGGCTAATAAGGCTCAGTGAGTAAAAAGCAGGCTTAAAGGTGAGGTTAACCTTTTTCTTCATCATAACCAAATATCCATGACCACCTTGCACCAGCTCAGAGAAAAACTTCACGGAAGTGCCTTGCAACCCCCTTTTAAAATGTGCGCCAATTGATTCATATCCTTCCTTTTGGTCTAAAAACCTGTATGAGTTCCATAATTTTCTGCAACATAGTGATCAATAGTCTTTCAGACTCACTTTTAGGATGTTCAGAACTCAGACAGGAGCATTGAGCTAACTGAAATAAAACATTTATACTAATGTCAACTCTACCACATCACCGCATCAAGTTCTAGCTCGCTTCTGCAGTTGTTCAGCGCTTTGTTCTGTGAAGTTCACATATTGGTCAAGAGCCTTTGGTTCACATGACTAAACTGCTTCAACTGCTCTATTACAGTCATAGAGCATTTTTATGATAGTTGTTTCTTGGTTTTCCTTTTTGTACCTGACATTTTGGCCAAATACAAAATCAGCTAACACAACACTCTCTAGCAAACCAAAAATCCCTCCAGGGTAATGAAGTTGTTGACAGACTACACACATTTTAGTTCAGAGATGCCTACTCTGTCCAGTTGTATTGGGAGTGCATGTTTTTGAAAAAGTAAACTACGGATATTCTAACTAAAAAGTGCTTTAACCTATGAAAATTATATGACTGGCTACTCATGTCTCAAAAAGTGCTTTCTACATTAATTTGTTTATGTAGGTATGAATAATATATTATAAAAACTGATGTTAAAGACTAGCTTTAGATGACCGTGCCAAAATAAAAATATACCCTATATATACTTGCAATGAGGGAATATAGTATCTAGAAAGATATAAACCTAATGCCTGTAAAACAAGAAAAGCATGATGGAATAGCAGGAATGCAGCACGCCTCAAAAAGCATCAGCAGGCAATGAGCCTAAGTCTCGATCTTCTTCGCATTCTTCTTGCTTAGCTAGATAAGTGCTCTGCTGTTCATCAACTGTTCCAAGTCTTTGGCGCCATCTTGAACAGTTTTTGCTCCAAAATCGCTTCACGCATCTCTGCATTTAAAGATAAAGTGGATAAAGCAAGTCAACAAGAGCGAGATCGCACAAAGAAAAATGTAGCAGTAGTAGTTACCTTCAGATCATCCCTTTTTTCTTTCAGATCATCCATCTTTTTGGTGAAGTTATTTATGGCATCGCATATTGGGCTGTACAAAAGGATTGTTTTCAGTTAAGCTAAAAAGTCATTTAATATGGTTTGGGGAAATCCTAAAAAGTCAATCAGTGTAGCTAGTGCCCCTTTAGTAACGGTTAACTCATCAAGATTTCTCTTGGAACTTTTCAGTTCTTGCTCTTTTGCCTCGCTTCCATAGGCAAGGTTCTAGAATCTGCAGATGAAACTACCGCTTTCTAGCTCTTTCTGACGCTTCGATAAGATCTCGCTGATAAATTGGTCTCTAATTCTTCCTTCTCGGTTTCAATCTACATAATAATTTGAACTGCATTAGAGCAGATAGAGATCTCTTTGGGACCCAAAAACAACAGCTGCTACTGAATTTGTTTGAATAACCTCAATCCACTGTTTTACACATTAGAAACTTCTCCTTCAAATCGGTAATTTCAGGATTCAATCGCGGAAAGGAGTTCTCTTCTTCTGAAGTTAGCTGATCAATAAGCTCTTGTGCCCATTTCATCATTCTCTTCATTGCAATGCTTGACTGGACTTGCTCAATTTGGTTTGCGTGATGCTGTCAAGTGATTTTTCCTGCAAGTGAGAAAAACATTCAACTACAGCTGCATAAATAATTGCTACGATGAATAACAAGAATCCCCATGAAAAATTCAAGAAGAAATAAAAACCACTACCTTCTTGCCAAGAGCTTTCTAGCGATCGACTTTTTGCTTCATAGCCCCTGGCAATGTCAGCCTTAAATTGTTCCAAGTCTGACTTGGCATGATCACATTCAGCATCCATTTGTTGCTGTTTTGTAACTAAATCTGTAATTTGCTTATCTATATGTATGGGAAGTTAAGTGAAATCCAGTACACACAATATGCCTCTGGCAAATAAACAATGAACAGCAAGATAACTAATCATGAAATATTGCTCTTTGCAAATAATTAGTTAAAAACGAGACAGCTTTATTGTGTTGCTTTTATGTTTCCAAATTACTTAAGACTTAATGCCAGAAAAATAGAAGAAACATAGAGGGAAAATACTGAGTTTCAATATGCTAAATATCGTAGTTATGCATGTCTATGTAGTTCAGGTAGTAGCAAAAGAGTACCAATACAACAATAAAAGTTTTGTTCTAAGCAATACCACACAAATTTGCAGGCTTTCTACCACCAAAGTGAACCACAACGCAAAGCAAGGGAATGTCATATTTAAGATCCCCTGCCAAGATGTCTCTTAGCCTGCATAGAGAAGTTTGTATGAATGTCTCTGTACTTTGTTACTATCTTTTTCACCTCTTCATATAATGTTTCTAGCAAGTTTTATTATTATTATTTTTGATGAATCTACAGCTTTAGAACCCTTTTAGCTTTTGCTTCCAAAAATAAGTACTCAATATTCAGTTGATGCAACAATCTTGAACCAGCTTCATGTGAACATAAAGAGTAGAGTATAATTAACCAAAAACAGGATATCTGTTAGCTTAGTTCTGACAGCCTCTAGATGAGTCGTCTTTTTGTCTATTGCTGTCTGGTTATCCCTTACTATTTTCACAAGCTTTAATTTTTGAGCGCCTAGAATCATAGAAACCTCCTGTCATAGCACCTTTTTCCCAACTTGATCACCTGATACAATAAGCAGGTAACTACAGATTCAATTGACAATTTTAGAATTGAAGTAACAGTGATAACTCAATTGTAGAAAAACCCCAAGACTACCATCAAGTGTTATGCAATCTAGACCATTGCTACGCTGCAACTTTTTGTCGCAGTTTCCAGATCTCGCATATGACTGTCCTGCCAAAAACCTAACAGAAATATGAGGTTAGATATAAAAATAATAAAGAATTTTTCTTCTAATATAGAAGAACAAATGATTTGAGAAAACTACCTTTAGGTGATTGGACAAGGAAAGCTAACTATTTGGAAGAGCAAAAGCCCATATAAACATGTAATGTAGCCACAATGAAAAAGTGTACTAAAAATAAATAGACCATGGAAAAGATACAGGCAAGTGCTCTCTTTGATCACAAATAGTATAAGTTGTTTAGGACACTGAAGCAGGTTTTGCAAGATTGAACTCTGATCACAAATCACGCTGCACTATAAAAATTATGGTAATCTAGAGACTATGTTACCAAATCACTACTCATGATGAATCTACTAAGATAAAAACCTTAAATTTTTACATCAATCTAATATTTATATGCTGATGATCAAGTCCAAATAAATTTACCTACAATTGGAGGCACCAATACAAACACAGAATATTATTGCATTGTATTCTAAAACCAGCAGTTTTTACACTCAACAGCACATAAATTAGGAATGCACTTATTACTCTAAGAAAAATTTCACCTGAAAAACACACACAGTACATACATGAACTCTCCACGCGCCTGATAGCATCATAAACTATGGTTTTGACATGCCGCTTGTAGTTCAAGCAGAGGCATGTGGAGAACTAAGGCTGAGCAGCAACCAGCAATGACTGGCATTGGACATGCTAGTTATGGCTGACATGGCGCCAAGTGGTCACCAGAATGGAACTAAAGGCATGTCAGTTGGGAACCGCCATCTAGTTTCCATCCTCTCGTGTAAATAGACCAGAACTCAGATGTGGCAACAGAGGCAGAGTATAAATTACTGGAGACTCCATAGACACTACTGCATATCCTCCCAATGAGGTACCTGTTACTCCACAGAATAGTACCATGCCTACAGCATGTATCTTAGGACAATACAGATTGAACTGATTAGGTTCAATTATTCCATTTGATTGTATGTAATCAGATGATATGATAGCTTGAAGGCAGAAGGAAGCTGCTTCTAACAGAGCCTCAATCAAGATAAACTCAAAATGAAACATGCAGGCACCAATTTGGAGAAGAATATGCACCCTTGTAATACCTGTTCAAAAGCACGGCGCATGGTCAGCTCGATATTTCAGTTTTTCAACAACGGAACAAAAATCAGGACTTTGTGGACAGCTGATGTCTGAACTTTCACTCTGTTCAGTGGTATAAATGTCACCCTTCCACCTTTTTCTCGAGTCAATATTTCAATAATCCTGGTTGATATGTCATCGCTCTCGACAACCACATGAAACAAGCTATTTAAATATAGAACAGAATGGATTAGTGAACTATGAAAGGTAAAAATTAGATTACCCATTGTACATATCTATCTAAAAAGATGTATAATGGCATACCTAGTTCCAGCAGTGACCCTTAACAGCTGTAAAGAACTCTCTTCACAGTCAACCAGTTCTAATACAGGACCAAAAACTCCGAGTAATACCATATTGCTTTAATGATTCTGCTAACAGAATTCAGGCCTCCTAATATCCTGAGGAAGGAAAACAAAAGTTAGCACCAGCAAAAGATTGCTTCAAGCACTGTCCTGGCAAAAATAGAATAAGTGCATGCTACTCATATGATTTATGGAGAGGGAGGTAGATGAATGCAAGGCAGAGATACAAGTTCTGTACAGAGATTTTACAGGGTAGATCTAAGACAAATTTTGTCAACGCCTATGCGTCAATTTAAATTTACGCACAACAGCAGATAAGGAGAAGTCATAATCCCAACTTTGGTGCAACAAACACCAGAAGAGGTTGAAAACTTGAAAAGAGCCACTGAACCGTTATGGAGGGAATGTTTTATTGCGAGCAAAACATGTTGTGACTACCATAAACTAGAATTGCTTAGTAATTACATTACAGACAAATCATAAAGCTCCATTGTAGTCAGCCCAAGCAACAATAAAATATTGGCCAAGAAGCTTTAAGAGAACTTGATATGAAAAAGGAAAAACAAAACAACAAATAATCAACTGGATACATAGAGATATTTATGTTCAATATCATGATCAGCAATAATTTATGTGCATATTTAAGATGCCAATATATAGCATGCGATCAGAATAAAAAGTGCAAACCCCAAGAAAGATAATTTTATAGCAATCAGTAATATGAACAAAAGAACATAAAGCAGCATTTAATACCCCAGGAGTTGCTTTTGGTCCAAGCTTTTCTGTGCCTTTTACAAGATCTCCTTGTAGCCTATCAAGTTCAGCTTTCACCTCAGATTCCTCCTTCCAATATGACCTGCAAATTCTCTCTTCTACTAAGTATATAAACTTTAATGCAACACATCATCCATTCAATGGCAATGCCATGACCGCTCATAAGATATTACATACTTCCCTTTGTTCTTGAAGCACATCTCTGCTTCCTCAAATCGTTGTGAAGTCATTATGTCTTTTTGCAAGTGCTTCCTCTTAAACTTACTTGATTCGCTTTTTCCGAGACTCAATGTAGTTAGTTAAATCATTGATTTCTATCTTTAAGCTTGAATTTCTTCTTGAAGTATACCTTCTCCATATTTGCAAGAATGTAATAGATATTGCAACTAGGTCAGCTTAACAATTGAGGGTAAAAAGAAAAATATTATTAGTCTCTGGAATGAATTCAAGATACAACCAGAAAAAGAATCTTGGTTCATGCCATAGGTTCTATTAGCAGAATGTAAGATTAAATGGATCAAAACTAAAACATGTGACAAAATGCAGGATCAAGTTTAAGCTTAATAAAAAGAAGTGCAACCGTAGGTCCACATTGAGATAGCAACACTAGCAAACCAGTCACTGATTATTACCTGCTTTTTATTCGATAGAAAGCAGGCTTGAGATCTTCACTTCTTTTGAAGCCACTTATCTCTAGCAGCTTTGTTGTAACTGGGTCGCCTCTCCCCCTGCTTTTTGGTACAATATACTTAGCCGCTTCTCACGATCCATAATGCTGTCCCTCACAAAAGTGGAAGTATCAAAGAAATGTTCTCGTAATAAACTACATAATTATCCAAAAACACATTTTACCTCTTTTGATATCTCCTCCTCTTTCCTTTAGTTTGGTCTGATGCACCTTACTAATTTCAGCCGTTCAGACTTTGACTTTTCAGTTCTCTCTCTCCTCACACTCTGTAAATCCTCGCCAAGCTTTCCATCCTAACAATATATTATTATCTGCCAGCACAGCAACAAACATGAGCAATTAACTAGAATATATTAACAAGCCTCATAAATTTCATTTACATGCTCAAACGTGGCATACCTTTGCTCGCTTCTCATTCAGCCAATCCTGTCTTTTGGTATCTCTCAAATCAAGTCTCAATCTGGAAGCAACTACCTTCAGAGCTTCAGTACGCCTCTCTTTCTCAACACCTTCCTTTTGTGCCTTGGTATCATTTTATCCCTTTAGTTGGAGACTTTTATGTCTTTTATCAAAAAGTCTTGATCTATCTCTCGACATCCACCACTTCATTGTCCCGCGCAGCGGCCATACTTTCTTTCAGCAATCTCCGTTATCATCCATCTAATAGCAGCAAGGAAATTGAAAATGGAAGAAGTAGGAGAAGAATCATTGCAGAATATATGAGGATGAAGAAACTATGGTTACATTTAGAAAATTGTACTGTGGAAGCTGGATACTGATTACAGAAGCAGGACTGACATAGATTGCGTCACTGTTGTCCAGTGCAAAGGGAATATGTTAAGCATCCTACGCTGAAGTGTACACACATCAGCAGGCTGATATTGATTAAAGATATACTGATATAAATCAGAGATGGGAGATAAAAGCATAGCACTTATCAACTATGGTGGCTTGTTTGAAGAGAAAATACAAAGAGTTTACTCTTTTA